>JAWQFJ010031749.1:0-12341 GCA_034096865.1 Theodoxus fluviatilis | reverse complement strand
GCAGTAGGACCGAGTACCCTAGCTGGCAATCCAGGTAGTAGGACAGGGCAACCCGTGATGGCACACAGGGAGTCGGACAGAGTACCCGTGATGGCACACAGGCAGGACATGGAATGGGAACAGAGGAGCAGCGCCAGCATGGATGTGCTGCAGAGCAGCACTAAGCCAAGTACAACTATTTTGACATGATGGAAATGGAGTGCCGTGTGGCCACTCGATAGAAGGACAGGGTACTCATCGATCCTAGACTATGATGGAGGAAGTTGCTCACAGCAGGGCATGGTAGGACGACCGAGTGCAACTCCGTATGGCACACGGGTAGCTAAGGTAAAGAGCAGCACCGTGATGGCCAACGGACACAGAGTGAGGAGATCGGACGAAGAGTACCCGTGGGAGATGGGAACACCAGGCGGCAGCCAAAGTAGGCAGAGAACACCGTATGATGGCGACCACAGGCACGTTAGGATCGGAATATGTCGCCCAAGCATGGAGTAGCCCGTAGTGGCACCAACAAGGGCGAGTAGGACAGAAGGTACTACTTCAGTGATCGGCACACAGTTATTGGGCAAGGTATGGAGGAACAGCTGCTAGGCACCCGTCGCGCGCACTGACTATGGACAAAGACATTGAATACGGGGAAGGTAGAGACTACACCTGCGCTAAGCAGTATCCCGGCCTACTGAATGGCAATCGACCAAAGGACTCGAGTCGACGATGCTGACAGAGCACCCCCGTGAATTGGCAACCGTACAGGGCGAAGCGATAGGTATACAGACGCTACCGTGATGACACACAGGGAGGGGATAGGAGAGAGCACCGCGTGAGTTTCGACACAGGTGGATGTTGAGGACAGGCACCGTTGTCAAATGGGCAACAGTGTAGAACACGGTTAATGGATTTATGCCGCCATACTGTTTCTGCCAATACGGCTTTTTTTGGGTCTGGGAATCGTGTACCTGAGCCCCATGCACGACATTGGATGCCCATTTGGATGAGCTGTGCGAAGACTACGGGGGATGCGATAGAGTGCTGAGGTAGGGAAGTGCAAGCCACAATTCATACATGACATATAGATAATCTGGAAACCAGCGCAAGCTGATCATGGGCAATCGATAACAACGACACATCCGATGGCAAACAGGGAGGGGGGGGAACACACATTGAGATCGACGTCAAGGCAAAGAAGTCCCCTCATGGCACTCATACATATTTGAGACCAGGATGGCATGAGAGTGCTCCTAGGCACTACATACAAGAAACCATTCTTCCACATCAATACCTCAAGACAGATGGAGGACGTAGCTAGGCACTCATACAATGAAACATGGAATGTGAGCGAGTTAGCCACTGTGTCCGTAGCCACTTGCATTTAACATAGAAACTAGGAAGTAGGAGCGTAGTGCTGGCGACACTTCATTACTACATTGACAGGAACATTGGAGGAGTAGATGGCTCATCTCATACACCACGACAGGATGGAGAAGGGAGATAGCCCACTGGCTGACGCACTCCACTGACAAGACATCAGCGATGCCGCCCAGGCCCCCATGCAGTTCTGCTGAGGCACCCTCTACCCCCTTACCAAGTACTTATGAGGGGGAGGTAAAGTCTGCCCCTTAGGCGCAGCCTCATACTAATGCACTATGGGATACGTAGCTGAGCGCGAGCTGACGTGAAGGGGCAGATGTGAGCGAGCGGGAGCCTGTAGGTTTCAGCTTCCTAATCGGCTACATGTATCGACCTCACCGATATCTTTCCGCGAGATCCTCGCTGCTTTTTGAGTATTAACCCTGTCTTGCTCTCTATCCTTATCTCCCGTCGCTCCCGTACTCTGCTACGATTCACCTCCGTACAAACTCCCAGCCTCGTGCACACCCTGTGGTGAGCTTCACTGCAATGGTCTGTCTGCTTGCTTGACGCCCCAGAGGCATCGCCGATTGGGCGCGCCGAACTTTCTTTCAACATCCTTGACTCTTCAGTCAAGCTACTGCTAATGGGCATTCACACCACTAGTACATCCAAGCTCTTACCTACGACTACCGACATGCCACTAACAAACATACTCACCTATTACACACCTACTAATCACCACCAGTTAAACATAGCCACATAATCACCACATCACTAAAATATCCATCGACATTACCAAGTTACTAAAAGACTCGACCAAGAACGGACCTGCCACCAACTACACCACCGACACACCATTCTCACCGACCAGCGAAACCGTACTACGAACCCAGTCCACTTACTACCACTACCAAACCGACTCACCGACCTTTCACTGACCAACCACTAGGCTCTTCTAGGCCCGGGCGTAGCAGCCTGGGGCGCTGGGGCACCACCTAACACCACGAACCAGTCCCCACTATTCTACCACTACCATCTCAATCACGACAACGACCTAATACCCACGATCTCTACCCCTCACTAACCACCACTACCGTCACCCAACTACCCAACCCACAGCCATCCACTCACATTACCACCACTTACCTACCGTACTAGCCACCACATAACCACCCACTACACCACTTAGTGCATCCACATTGTCAACTCGAGACTATCTAACGACTTACCAGTACTACACCACGTACCACCGAATGTACGACCCTTACGAACCGACAGTACCACAGCTACCACCAGTAATGAAGACCACTAACACACCCAAGTACCTGCACGCACGATCCAACACTACAATCATACAGACAACCGACACCACCAATAATAATACCACACCCATTGACCACCCATGCGCAACCACCCACGACCCATCCGGACTGACATCCACATCACCACGCACTGTACCACCATCTATAACATCACTGCCACTGAAACACACACGCAGCACTAGCTGAACGGTACTATACCAGCGACTACACCACCACGAGCCAATCACCTATACCACCAGTACACTAACACTGAGCTACTCAACTGTACGAACCACCATTGATCAATACGACCACTACCACCACTACCCACCATGACACCAACCAGACTAGGCAACCAACTAACCTAGACATTACCACCTATTAACCACCATTACCAGCACTATAACTCCACCACATAACCGTCACCACTACACCGACTACCAACACTACCTCACCATAACTTACCACAACCGACAAACTGACTCACCTCACCTACCTACAATTAACCTATCACCCGATAAGAACCTCAAATTACCCATACCACCCAAATCAAACCAGCCTGAACTACTCTAGCACCATGTACCGATATCTCACTGATTAGACCATCGTTCGAAGATTTCCCAAGCCTGCCCCCACCTCATGTAACCATTCCTGACCCACATGAGCCATCTAGAACTAACATTTCAACTTAAATACTATGATAAAGCAAGCCCATTTAGTAGTCAGTACCAACGAAATCACACTCAACCAACTTAACACCACATAATCTCATCTATTTGTCTTCGCTCCATTTCTGTTATGATTCCTGCTAGTTAATTTTCTGTTGTTGTCCAAGAGAGATAAAATGCCTTGGACAGAGCTCTGACGTGGGGAGGGGGGACACTAGGTTCGACAAAAATTGTATTCTTTCTTGAGGAAGAACAGTGGCCTTGAGAAGGGCTGGTCACACGCTGTGACGAGTTTCCTCCCACAAGGCGAGTCCAGTCCTCCTAGGATCTGTCTCCTGGTGGCAGCGTGGTTGTGTTGCAAATTCTCCTTCTCGGCTTGGCAAGCTTTCGGACTTGGCTCCTTCTTCGGGCCAAAGGTGAGCTCCTGGAGATATGCCTTGTCCAGCACAGCTGTGTCCTCAACAACAGGGCCACGATGCTGTGCATTCTGTGAACCCGAGTCACGTGACTCTGGCGCAGTTCGCAATGAATGAGTAATAGACGTGACCCTTCGCATTACAGCATTACGCCAAAAATAGCTCGTTCTGGATACTGTTTTTCTCTCTCACATTTACAGAAATCATGCAGATGTCAAAATTTGTTTCCATTTCAACATAAACATTTTATTTTATCGAATAAACGGTTGTTTATTGCCTCAACAAGCGTAATTTATGAGTTTTGTGCGAAATAGTCTTAGAACTTTAACGGCGTATGTCAGGGAGCAGAGTGCTATCCCACAAGCCTCTCGTGTGACCTCCTTCTGAATATTCCGGACGGATTAGTTCCATCACGTGATATGAACTGTGCTAGAGACTCTTTCGACGGCAGGCGAAGTCTCTAGTGGACTAGAATGGATGCTGTGTACCTCCGCCTGTTCGAAGACTTTACTGATGACGACGAGGTCCCTCCGGTGGACATTGAGAATGGAGCGGTGGCAGAGCTAGTGGAAACGTGCAACAAACAGGAAAAAATACATCTTGGCCTCACTCACTGTCTCTTCTGGCAAGAATATCTTATTAGAAGCGTGAGACTTATGCCAGATGTCGCTCTATAAATGACTTAATCGTAAGCTGCAAATCTGCTTGACACAATTCGGAAATATTTGTCAGTTTTGTCTGTCTCTTTCAATACTACCCCCCCCCCCCCCTCCCCTCCCCCTCCCCAACTACCATGACTCTCTAACCTTCTTTGATTGCAAAAAGGTGGTGGTGGCGATGGTAGTGGTGGTGATGGTGGTATACTGGCTGCAACCTTGTGTAATTAGCTTTGGTTCAACGTCTACGACGGGCCAAAGCAAAAAGACAAAAAGTATTAACAGGAGCTTCCCAACCCTTCAAACCTGTTTAGATTATACACCAGTTCCTGCCAGCCCACCCCCAGTGCTCTCCCCTCTTGCATGAGTACACGGTCAGCCCCTCAGCCTCTACTCGCTTGTTGAAACCATGTCTTTCGACAGGCGGAGATGGGCGAGCATGCTTTGGGGTTTGACGATGTGCGATGAGCAGTGCCGTGGTTCTATCCCTGGGACGAAGAAATCTGGGTTTATTAAAATGTCATGATGATGATATAGATGCTGCTGCTGATGATGCTGCTGCTGATGTGTTACGATCTATCTTTCTTTGAAGGCTATGCGAGGCCACTGATCACGAAAATCACTTGTAAAAGTGAGAGTAAGAGCAAGTTAAATCAAGATTTTCCTACCTATTCGCCTCTGATGAGCCCCGTGGGATAAATCGGTGCGTGTATTCTTCCCTCCACCCACATGGGTTCTTAAAAATTAATGTGGATTAATATAGGAATTAATAACCATAGACTGAGTCTCACACCGCTCTATACTTTACCCTATGCACGCTGGGCAGCTTGATTTATCATTGATAGGCAGCTGACGACAAATACGGTGAAAGACATATCCCTCACACACACACACACACACACACACACACACACACACACACACACACACACACACACACCCTGAGGAGTATTCCACCCCGACGCCGGTTCACGGCCGCATACAGAGATTACCCGCACTACGACGTAGAAGTGCTGCCCTCGCACCCACACAGATTTTATCTCTGGGTGGGGAAAAGTGACGCGAGTTCAACAACTTGCTAAAAGATACTACTCAGAGAGCCGCGCAGATTGGAACGCTGCACCCACTAGCAGGTCAAGCTCGCTAACCACACCGCCACAGCGCAGATGTCCACACAACATGGAAGTCACAGGTAACAACGTACGCAGCAGACTAACGCTGTGGAATGTCATGCCGACCTAGAACCGGAACTGTTCGCCATATTGGAAGTTCCTGCAGGTCGCTGCCGCTGCCATCATTGGATGGCTTCCTCCTTGTCCCACTCCTCGTTTTGACCTTGGATTCAATCACTGTGACAGGGGATATCAATTTTACGTCGCAGTTGGCAATCCAGTCCGCAAATAATTGCGTCAGGCCTGTCGCGGGTCAGGTCCTGCTCGGACTTTGGATAGGTTATTTTTTCTGGGTTAATCAAGAGAATACAAACAGTGTACGGAAATGAAGTAACAATCACAGTTTATTATACACCCAATTATTTAACCCATCCTCCCACAATGCAGGATCAAACAATAATCCACACACACACACACAGAGGAAAAAACACAGTCTCCCCTGCAGCAACGCACCAAAAAATCTAGGCAGTGAAGTAACGAGAACACGTTTCAATCACAACCAAGTGCGCTACAAACCCGGTATGGCAAGAACACAATAGGAATATTTTCTCTTGCAATTTTCCCAATACAGAACGCTAAATTAGAAACATGGGAAGATCAACAAGTATCTCTTCAATTCAGAACAAGAACTCAGACTACAAAGGAATGCAAGTACAAAACGACTCTTCCAACTCGAGAACAATAACTCTAACAGACCAAAATGTAGGGACAAGAATGACCGTTTCAATCAAGAAAACAATAACTCTGAACGCAAAGAAACCTACGAACAATAATCACCCAGTGCCCTACAATGAAAATGGCCGCTTTTCAATCAAGAACAAAACACTAACACAAAGGAATGTAGGAACAAAAATCACCCAGTGCCCTACAATGCCTGTAATACTGAACCGATAGGGAATCAAACTTCCCTAGCAATTATCATTAAACCCTCACAAACTCCGGCATACACATGTATTTCTTCTTCAATCGTTTTGCAAAAGTGCACAAATCTGGCAACGCAGGAACGAAACGGAAATTAATTGCCCCTGAAATTCCTCACAATACGCCAGACTATTATGCTCAACAACAGTTAACGACAGAACAAAAAAATTCTCAGTTATACAACGAAGGGGTTTAGACCAACACTACCGACTCGACTTCATTTTGTACTCACTCGAAAGGAACCATCGGATGCACACACATCAATCAGGTAACAAAATTAATGTTGGTTGAGATTCTCGCCTAGAAAATCCGCACTGTGGGCCACGCAGGGTCACCAGCCTCTCAAGATCAGAGAGGGAAGGTTACAGAAACTACCGACTAGACTCGTTCTCTCCATCTCTCTGTCCCGTTTTCCTCTCCTTTCTTTCTCCATCCCATCTCACCTTTATCTAAGTCCTCCTCATGAGCTCAACTCAACTCATGCTAGCACCTTGCACGGACAATACTGTTCCAGTCCATGACAAATGTGATGGTCCCCCATCTGTGAGTTCAGCCAAGCTGATCAAGGGTAATGAATAGAGAAGGCAGCGATTGTTATCCAGGCCCATCTGTGAACAAAGCCACTTTGAAATTAGGGTCACTGGAAGGGAAGGAATAGAGAAGGCAGCTATTGTTATCTTGAGATCCCTGTGCAGGTGCAGACAGCATGGCGTGTCAGACAGCAAGGAAGCGTCCTGCCACCGTCCTGTCCAAGATGCTAGCACATTAGTCCCCAGGGGATAGTTAATTATGGGAGGATCAGTGACAAGTTATTTCGAAATTGCAGCTGCCTCCCAAATCTGGGGGTGGAGTCAACAGGTCACCACGGCATGTCACAACATGAGTGGCTCCTCCCCTCAGCATTGAAGTTCATGAAAAACAACAAAGAACCGACGTCCCCTTCACTTCGGACTGACCACGCAAGCAGAGCACAAGGCTCGCCCCGAAGTCCCTGCTGAGACAGAGTATTCCCTCCAACTCGTCTCAGAGGTACGTGCCTGACGATCAACGCTGTTGTCGTAAACCCTTTTGCTACAAACAGAGACGAGTCCCCATCAACGCTGTCCACCAACGCTGCTGTCATTGCTACCCCTTCAGCCATCAACGCTGCTGTCATCATCTCGTCTGCTGCGACGAGAGACAAGTTCCCACCAATGCTGCTGTCGTCACACCCTTCTGCTGCGAATAGAGACAAGTTCCCACCAACGCTGCTGTCGTCACACCCTTCTGCTGCGAATAGAGACAAGTTCCCACCAACGCTGCTGTCGTCGCTATGCCTTCAGCGGTAACTGTGAACCTACCTTCCCCTGGAAAATTCTGGAATTGAAAGTTAGTAAACTCGTGTTATATGAACGTTGTTTCATCAACGAACATTTGGAGAGTGCTTCCAATAGACTCACGAGATAAGTCACCCAAGTGGAACTGAAGATAAGCTGTACCATTCATTACTTAGGGCTGGCCTAGTACTAACTACTCTTTTTGTGCATGCTTGATTTTTACAGGAATATATTATAGTTTGTCATTATTTGATTAAATCATTATTAATTGATTTCTCATTACCTTTTCTTCTGGTTTTGAGAAAAAGAGACAGTGCGAATGAAAGCAGTGACCGTTATGTGTGCAAGTCAGGCCTCATCCAACCAGTGATAAATTACCATACCCCTAGACTCAGAGGCCGACTTGTAACACAAAACCATACGTTCGTGCCCGCTGTGAGCTCTTCTCAGGCTAGTCAGTTGCTTTACAGACTGTTCACCTTTTGACCGAAGCACAAATTTTTTAAAGGCCCGTCATCTACAGCACGGCCTGAAGGATAACACAACACACTCGCCAGCTCGTCAAAAATTCGACGCGTGACAAGACCTGACGCTATGCTCCGGCCAAGCTGTGTCATTTTCACAAGATCCGGTTGCCTTTTTTTCCCCTCTCCAGACGACCTGATTTGGAAGCGGATGGCTCGATAGCTTCTTCTAATTGTTCACCTGACGAGTATTTCCTTCTTCCAATTCAGGATACTTTTTTTTGCGTCTTAACATCTGGCACTCCTTTAAGATTTACGATGGTTGTCAAGAAACGTTTCCATGCAGGATTGCTTGAGGGTCACACGACTCAGCATTTGCTTTCCTGGGCTGGGCAAGAGACTGCGTGTTTTACGGTGCAAGCATGCAGGATTTATTCCTCACACAGAATACAAGTGCACCTGGAGGAGTTTTCAAACACGTGTAGTGTGTGTCCAAGTTTGTGTGAAACGTGTGGGCATGAGTTTGTGTGAAGCACGCAAGCACGCACACACACACACACACACACACACACACACACACACACACACACACACACACACACACATACATACACACATAGTCAGACGTGCAGGCAGGCAGGCAGGCAGGCAGGCAGGCAGGCAGGCAGGCAGACTGACAGACAAAGAGACAGACAGACAAACAGACAGAGAGACAGACAGACAAACAGACAGACACATAGACAGACAGACACACAGACAGATTACAAAACATCTACACAGACAGACACACACAGACACACAGACAGACACAGAGACAGACAGACAAAATAACAGACAAAACTGACTGAGCAAGTGAGAAAGCGAGTAAGAGAGAGAGCGCAAGTGAGCGAACGAGAGAGAGAGAGAGAGAGAGAGAGAGAGAGAGAGAGAGAGAGAGAGAGAGAGAGAGACGTGCGGGAGAGACAAAGATACACTTTTTATTGGAAAGGGCCACTGATTGAAAAGCAATGCTTGATGTGTAACCTTTCTGAAATAAAGTATTCACACAAATTTCATTGTCTCTCACGCTACCAATAAATCATGCACACATCGGAAAACCCCACGCAGAGAGAATCAAAGAATACAAAGCTCTCCGTCACAGTCTGGTCAACTCCGCTGTTATGCAACTCCCCTCTCCTCCACCACCACTCCCTACCTTCCCTCTCCTCCACCACCACTCCCCACCTCCCCTCTCCTCCACCACCACTCCCCACCTCCCCTCTCCTCCACCACCACTCCCCACCTCCCTCTCCTCCACCACCACTCCCCACCTCCCTCTCCTCCACCACCACTCCCCACCTCCCCTCTCCTCCACCACACCTCCTTACCTCCTCTCTCCTCCACCACCACTCCCCACCTCCCCTCTCCTCCACCACCACTCCCCACCTCCCCTCTCCTCCACCACCACTCCCCACCTCCCCTCTCCTCCACCACCACTCCCCACCTCCCCTCTCCTCCACCACTCCCCACCTCCCCTCTCCTCCACCACCACTCCCCACCTCCCCTCTCCTCCACCCCCACTCCCCACCTCCCCTCTTCCCACCACTCCCCACCTCCCCTTTCATCCACCACCACTACCCACCTCCCCTCTCCCCCCCCCCCACCACTCCCCACCTCCCCTCTCCTCCACCACCCGTCCTACTTCCCCTCTCCTCCACCACCCATCCCCACTTCCCCTCTCCACCACCACCCATCCCCACTTCCCCTCTCCACCACCACCCTCACTTCCCCTCTCCACCACCACTCCCCACCTCCCTTCTTCTCCACCACCACTCCCCACTTCCCCTCTCCACCACCACTCCCCACCTCCCCTCTCCTCCACCACCACTCCCCACTTCCCTCTCCACCACCACTCCTTCCCCTCTCCACCACCACTCCTTCCCCTCTTCCCCACCACTCCACACCTCCCTTCTTCTCCACCACCACTCCCCACTTCCCCTCTCCACCACCACTCCCCACCTCCCCTCTTCCCCACCACCACTCCCCACTTCCCCTCTCCACCACCACTCCTTCCCCTCTCCACCACCACTCCCCACCTCCCTTCTTCTCCACCACCACTCCCCACTTCCCCTCTCCACCACCACTCCCCACTTCCCCTCTCCACCACCACTCCCCACTTCCCCTCTCCTCCACCACTCCCCACTTCCCCTCTCCTCCACCACCCATCCCCACTTCCCCTCTCCTCCACCACCCATCCCCACTTCCCCTCTCCTCCACCACAAATCCTCACTTCCCCTCTCCCCCACCACTCCACACCTCCCTAATTCTCCACCACCACTCCCCACTTCCCTCTCCACCACCACTCCTTCCCCTCTCCACCACCACTCCCCACCTCCCCTCTCCACCACCACTCCCCACCTCCCCTCTCCACCACCACTCCCCACTTCCCCCCTCCACCACCACTCCCCACTTCCCTCTCCTCCACCACCCGTCCCCACTTCCCCTCTCCTCCCACCACCCATCCCCACTTCCCCTCTCTCCCACCACCCATCCCCACTTCCCCTCTCTCCCACCACCCATCCCCACTTCCCCTCTCCTCCACCACCCATCCCCACTTCCCCTCTCCTCCACCACTCCCCACTTCCCCTCTCCTCCACCACTCCACACCTCCCCTCTCTCCACCACCACTCCTCACTTCCCCTCTCTCACCACCACCCATCCCCACTTCCCCTCTCCTCCACCACTCCCCACCTTCCCTCTCCTCCACCACTCCCCACTTCCCCTCTCCCCACCACGCATCCCCACTTCCCCTCTTCTCCACCACCAATCCCCACTTCCCCTCTCCTCCACCACTCCCCACTTCCCCTCTCCTCCACCACTACTCCCACCATCTCTCTCCTCCACCACAACACCATCCCTCTCCTCCACCACCACTCCACACCTCCCTTCTTCTCCACCACCACTCCCCACCTCCCCTCTCCACCACCACTCCCCACTTCTCCTCTCTCCCACCACCCACCCACACTATCCCTCTCCTCCACCACCATCCCACTCCCTCTCCTCCACCACCACTCCCACCTCCCTCTCCTCCACCACCACTCCCCACGTCCCCTCTCCACCACCACTCCCCACCTCCCCTCTCCACCACTCTCCCACCTCCCTCTCCCACCACCACTCCCACCTTCCCTCTCCTCACCACCACTCCCACCTCCCTCTCCTTCACCACCACTCCCACCCCTCTCCCCACCACTCCCCACCTCCCCTCTCCACCACCACTCTCCACCTTCCCTCTCCTTCACCACCACTCTCCACCTTCCCTCTCCTTCACCACCACTCTCCACCTTCCCTCTCCTTCACCACCACTCTCCACCTTCCCTCTCCTTCACCACCACTCTCCACCTTCCCTCTCCTTCACCACCACTCTCCACCTCCCTCTCCACCACCACTCCCCACCTCCCCTCTCCACCACCACTCTCCACCTTCCCTCTCCTTCACCACCACTCCCCACGTCCACTCTCCACCACCACTCTCCACCTTCCCTCTCCTTCACCACCACTCTCCACCTTCCCTCTCCTTCACCACCACTCTCCACCTTCCCTCTCCACCACCACTCTCCACCTCCTCCCACTCTCCCTCTCCACCACCACTCCTCCACCTTCCCTCTCCTCACCACCACTCCTCCACCCCCTCTCCTCCACCCCACTCCCCACCTCCCTCTCCTCCACCACCCCCTCCCCACTCCCTCTCCTCCCACCACTCCCACCTCCCCTCTCCCTCACCCCACCCCACCTCCCTCTCCCCCACCCCCTCCTCCACCTCCCTCTCCCACCACCCCTCCTCCCCTCCCCCCACCCCCACTCCCCTCTCCTCCCACCACCCCCCCACTCCCTCTCCCCCACCACCCTCCACCTCCCCTCCTCCACCACCACTCCCCACCCCCTCCTCCTCCACCACCCCCACCTCCCCCTCCCCACCTCCCCCCTCCCCTCACCACCTCCCACTCCCCCTCCCCACCCCCCCCCCCCCCCACTCCCCCTCCCCTCCCCTCCCACCCACTCCCCTCTCCTCACCCCCCCCACCCTCCCTCCCTCCACCCCC
>JAWQFJ010031747.1:0-18680 GCA_034096865.1 Theodoxus fluviatilis | reverse complement strand
AACAGGAGCAGGAGGAACAGGAGCAGGAGGAACAGGAGCAGGAGGAACAGACGCAGGAGGAACAGGAGCAGGAGGAACAGGAGCACGAGAGGCAGGAGGAACAGGAGCAGGAGGAACAGGAGCAGGAGGAACAGGAGCAGGAGGAACAGGAGCAGGAGGAACAGGAGCAGGAGGAACAGGAGCAGGAGGAACAGGAGCACGAGAGGCAGGAGGAACAGGAGCAGGAGGAACAGGAGCAGGAGGAACAGGAGCAGGAGGAACAGGAGCAGGAGGAACCGGAGCAGGAGGAACAGGAGCAGGAGGAACAGGAGCAGGAGGAACAGGAGCAGGAGGAGACAGGAGCAGGAGGAACAGGAGCAGGAGGAACAGGAGCAGGAGGAACAGGAGCAGGAGGAACAGGAGCAGGAGGAACAGGAGCAGGAGGAACAGGAAGCAGGAGGAACAGGAGCAGGAGGAACAGGAGCAGGAGGAGGAGCAGGAGCAGGAGGAACAGGAGCAGGAGGAACAGGAGCAGGAGGAACAGGAGCAGGAGGAACAGGAGCAGGAGGAACAGGAGCAGGAGGAACAGGAGCAGGAGGAACAGGAGCAGGAGGAACAGGAGCAGGAGGAACAGGAGCAGGAGGAACAGGAGCACGAGAGGCAGGAGGAACAGGAGCAGGAGGAACAGGAGCAGGAGGAACAGGAGCAGGAGGAACAGGAGCAGGAGGAACAGGAGCAGGAGGAACAGGAGCAGGAGGAACAGGAGCAGGAGGAACAGGAGCAGGAGGAACAGAAGCAGGAGGAACAGGAGCAGGAGGAACAGGAGCAGGAGGAACAGGAGCAGGAGGAACAGGAGCAGGAGGAACAGGAGCAGGAGGAACAGGAGCAGGAGGAACAGGAGCAGGAGGAACAGGAGCAGGAGGAACAGGAGCAGGAGGAACAGGAGCACGAGAGGCAGGAGGAACAGGAGCAGGAGGAACAGGAGCAGGAGGAACAGGAGCAGGAGGAACAGGAGCAGGAGGAACAGGAGCAGGAGGAACAGGAGCAGGAGGAACAGGAGCAGGAGGAACAGGAGCAGGAGGAACAGGAGCAGGAGGAACAGGAGCAGGAGGAACAGGAGCAGGAGGAACAGGAGCACGAGAGGCAGGAGGAACAGGAGCAGGAGGAACAGGAGCAGGAGGAACAGGAGCAGGAGGAACAGGAGCAGGAGGAACAGGAGCAGGAGGAACAGGAGCAGGAGGAACAGGAGCAGGAGGAACAGGAGCAGGAGGAACAGGAGCACGAGAGGCAGGAGGAACAGGAGCAGGAGGAACAGGAGCACGAGAGGCAGGAGGAACAGGAGCAGGAGGAACAGGAGCAGGAGGAACAGGAGCAGGAGGAACAGGAGCAGGAGGAACAGGAGCAGGAGGAACAGGAGCACGAGAGGCAGGAGGAACAGGAGCAGGAGGAACAGGAGCACGAGAGGCAGGAGGAACAGGAGCAGGAGGAACAGGAGCAGGAGGAAACAGGAGCAGGAGGAACAGGAGCAGGAGGAACAGGAGCAGGAGGAACAGGAGCACGAGAGGCAGGAGGAACAGGAGCAGGAGGAACAGGAGCACGAGAGGCAGGAGGAACAGGAGCAGGAGGAACAGGAGCACGAGAGGCAGGAGGAACAGGAGCAGGAGGAACAGGAGCAGGAGGAACAGGAGCAGGAGGAACAGGAGCAGGAGGAACAGGAGCAGGAGGAACAGGAGCACGAGAGGCAGGATGAACAGGAGCAGGAGGAACAGGAGCAGGAGGAACAGGAGCACGAGAGGCAGGAAGAACAGGAGCAGGAGGAACAGGAGCAGGAGGAACAGGAGCACGAGAGGCAGGAGGAACAGGAGCAGGAGGAACAGGAGCAGGAGGAGCAGGAGCAGGAGGAACAGGAGCAGGAGGAACAGGAGCAGGAGGAACAGGAGAAGGAGGAACAGGAGCAGGAGGAACAGGAGCAGGAGGAACAGGAACAGAAGGGACAGGAGCAGGAGGAACAGGAGGAACAGGAGCAGGAGGAACAGGAGCAGGAGGAACAGGAGCAGGAGGAGCAGGAGCACGAGAGGCAGGAGGAACAGGAGCAGGAGGAACAGGAGCAGGAGGAACAGGAGCAGGAGGAACAGGAGCAGGAGGAACAGGAGCAGGAGGAACAGGAGCAGGACGAACAGGAGCAGGAGGAACAGGAGCACGAGAGGCAGGAGGAACAGGAGCAGGAGGAACAGAAGCAGGAGGAACAGGAGCACGAGGAACAGGAGCACGAGAGGCAGGAGGATCAGTAGCAGGAGGAACAGGAGCGCGAGAGGCAGGAGGAACAGGAGCAGGAGGAACAGAAGCAGGAGGAACAGGAGCACGAGGAACAGGAGCAGGAGTAACAGGAGCACGAGAGGCAGGAGGAACAGGAGCAGAAGGAACAGAAGCAGGAGGAACAGGAGCAGGAGGAACAGGAGCAGGAGGAACAGAAGCAGGAGGAACAGGAGCACGAGGAACAGGAGCACGAGAGGCAGGAGGAACAGGAGCATGAGGAACAGGAACAAGAGGAACAGGAGCAGGAGGAACAGAAGCAGGAGGAACAGGAGCACGAGAGGCAGGAGAAACAGGAGCAAGAGGAACAGGAGCAGGAGGAACAGAAGCAGGAGTAACAGGAGCACGAGAGGCAGGAGGAACAGGAGCAGGAGGAACAGGAGCAGGAAGAGCAGGAGCACGAGAGGCAGGAGGAAAAGGAGCAGGAGGAACAGGAGCAGGAGGAACAGAAGCAGGAGAAACAGAAACAGGAGGAACAGGAGCATGAGAAACAGGAGGAGGAGGACCAGGAGCACGAGGAACAGGAGCAGGAGGAACAGGAGCAAGAGGAACAGAAGCAGGAGGAACAGAAGCAGGAGGAACAGAAGCAGGAGAAACAGAAGCAGGAGGAACAGGAGCAAGAGGAACAGGAGGAGGAGGACCAGGAGCAGGAGGAGCAGGAGGAGGAGGAACAGGAGCAGGAGGAACAGGAGGAGGAGGACCAGGAGCAGGAGGAACAGGAGCAGGAGAAACAGGAGCAGGAGGAACAGAAGCAGGAGGAACAGAAGCAGGAGAAACAGAAGCAGGAGTAACAGGAGCACGAGAGGCAGGAGGAGCAGGAGCAAGAGGAACAGGAGCAGGAGGAACAGGAGCAGGAGGAGCAGGAGCACGAGAGGCAGAAGAAACAGGAGCATGAGAGGCAGGAGTAACAGGAGCACGAGAGGCAGGAGGAACAGGAGCAGAAGGAACAGAAGCAGGAGGAATAAGAGCAGGAGAAACAGGAGCAGGAGGAACAGGAGCACGAGAGGCAGGACGAATAGGAGCAGGAGGAACAGGAACAAGAGGAACAGGAGCAGGAGGAACAGAAGCAGGAGGAACAGGAGCACGAGAGGCAGGAGAAACAGGAGCAAGAGGAACAGGAGCAGGAGGAACAGAAGCAGGAGTAACAGGAGCAGGAGGAACAGGAGCACGAGAGGCAGGAGGAGCAGGAGCAAGAGGAACAGGAGCAGGACGAACAGTAGCAGGAGGAACAGGAGCACGAGAGGCAGGAGGAGCAGGAGCAAGAGGAACAGGAGCAGGAGGAACAGGAGCAGGAGGAACAGGAGCAGGAGGAACAGGAGCACGAGAGGCAGGAGGAACAGGAGCAGGAGGAACAGGAACAGGAGGAACAGGAGCAGGAGGAACAGGAGCACGAGAGGCAGGAGAAACAGGAGCAAGAGGAACAGGAGCAGGAGGAACAGGAGCAGGAGTAACAGGAGCACGAGAGGCAGGAGGAACAGGAGCAGGAGGAGCAGGAGCAGGAGGAGCAGGAGCACGAGAGGCAGGAGAAACAGGAGCAAGAGGAACAGGAGCAGGAGGAACAGAAGCAGATGGAACAGGAGCAGGAGGAACAGGAGCAGGAAGAACAGGAGCAGGACAAACAGGAGCACGAGAGGCAGGAGGAACAGGAGCAGGAGGAACAGGAGCAGGAGGAACAGGAGCAGAAGGAACAGGAGCAGGAGGATTAGGAGCACGAGAGGCAGGAGGAACAGGAGCAGGAAGAACAGGAGCAGGAGGAACAGGAGCAGGAGGAACAGGAGCTGAAGGAGAAGGAGCAGGAGGAACAGAAGCAGGAGGAACAGGAGCAGGAGGAACAGGAGCAGGAGGAACAGGAGCAGGAGGAACAGAAGCAGGAGGAACAGGAGCAGGAGGAACAGGAGCACGAGAGGCAGGAGGAACAGGAGCAGGAAGAACAGGAGCAGGAGGAACAGGAGCCCGAGAGGCAGGAGGAACAGGAGAGGGAAGAACAGGAGCAGGAGGAACAGGAGCAGGAGGAACAGGAGCTGGAGGAGAAGGAGGAGGAAGAACAGGAGCAGGAGAGGCAGGAGGAACAGAAGCAGGAGGAACAGGAGCAGGAAAAACAGAAGCAGGAGGAACAGGAGCAGGAGGAACAGGAGCAGGAGGAACAGGAGCACGAGAGGCAGGAGGAACAGGAGCAGGAGGAACAGGAGCACGAGAGACAGGAGGAACAGGAGCAGGAGGAACAGGAGCAGGAGGAACAGGAGCACGAGAGGCAGGAGGAACAGGAGCAGGAGGAACAGGAGCAGGAGAGGCAGGAGGAACAGGAGCAGGAGGAACAGAAGCAGGAGGAACAGGAGCAGGAGGAACCGGAGCACGAGAGGCAGGAAAAACAGGAGCAGGAGCAGGAGCAGGAACAGAAGCACGAGAGGCAGGAGGAACAGGAGCAGGAGGAACAGGAGCAGGAGGAACAGGAGCAGGAGGAACAGGAGCAGGAGGAACAGGAGCAATAGGAACAGGAGCGCGAGAGGCAGGAAGAACAGGAGCAGGAGGAACAGGAGCACGAGAGGCAGGAGAAGCAGGAGGAACAGGAGCAGGAGGAACAGGAGCTGGAGGAACAGGAAAGGGAGGAACAGAAGCAGGAGGAACAGGAGCAGGAGGAACAGAAGCACGAGAGGCAGGAGGAACAGGAGCAGGAGCAGGAGCAGGAGGAACAGGAGCACGAGAGGCAGGAGGAGCAGGAGCAGGAGCAGGAACAGGAGCAGGAACAGGAGCAGGAGGAACAGGAGCAGGAGGAACAGGAGCAGAAGAAGCAGGAACAGGAGCAGGTGAAAAAGGAGCAGAAGAAGCAGGAGCAGGAGCAGGAGCAGGAACAGGAGCAGAAACAGGAGCAGGAGAAACAGGAGCAGGAACAGGAGCAGGAGCAGGAGGAACAGGAGCACGAGAGGCAGGAGGAGCAGGAGCAGGAGGAACAGGAGCAGGAGGAACAGGAGCAGGAGGAACAGGAGCAGGAGGAGCAGGAGCAGGAGGAACAGGAGCAGGAGGAACAGGAGCAGGAGGAACAGGAGCAGGAGGAACAGGAGCAGGAGGAACAGGAGCACGAGAGGCAGGAGAAGCAGGAGCAGGAGCAGGAGCAGGAACAGGAGCAGGAGGAACAGGAGCAGGAGGAACAGGAGCAGGAGGAACAGGAGCAGGAGGAACAGAAGCAGGAGGAACAGGAGCAGATGGAACAGGAGCAGGAGAAACAGGAGCAAGAGGAACAGGAGCACGAGAGGCAGGAGGAGCAGGAGCAGGAGGAGCAGGAGCAGGAGGAACACGAGCAGGAGGAACAGGAGCAGGAGGAACAGGAGCAGGATAAACAGGAGCAGAGGGAACAGGAGAAGGAGGAATAGAAGCTGGAGGAACAGGAGCAGGAGGAACAGGAGCAGGAGGAACAGAAGCTGGAGGAACAGGAGCAGGAGGAACAGGAACAGGAGGAAAAGGAGCAGGAGGAACAGGAGCAGGAGGAACAGGAGCAGGAGGAACAGGAGCAGGAGGAACAGGAACAGGAGGAACAGGAGCAGGAGGAACAGGAGCAGGAGGAACAGGAGCACGAGAGGCAGGAAAAACAGGAGCAGGAGCAAGAGCAGGAACAGGGGGAACAGGAGCAGGAGGAGCAGGAGCAGGAGGAACAGGAGCAGGATAAACAGGAGCAGAGGGAACAGGAAAAGGAGGAATAGAAGCTGGAGGAACAGGAGCAGGAGGAACAGGAGCAGGAGGAACAGAAGCTGGAGGAACAGGAGCAGGAGGAACAGGAACAGGAGGAAAAGGAGCAGGAGGAACAGGAGCAGGAGGAACAGGAGCAGGAGGAACAGGAGCAGGAGGAACAGGAACAGGAGGAACAGGAGCAGGAGGAACAGGAGCAGGAGGAACAGAAGCACGAGAGGCAGGAGGAACAGGAGCAGGAGCAGGAGCAGGAGCAGGAGGAACAGGAGCACGAGAGGCAGGAGGAGCAGGAGCAGGAGCAGGAGCAGGAGCAGGAACAGGAGCAGGAACAGGAGCAGGAGGAACAGGAGCAGGAGGAACAGGAGCAGAAGAAGCAGGAACAGGAGCAGGAGAAACAGGAGCAGAAGAAGCAGGAGCAGGAGCAGGAGCAGGAACAGGAGCAGAAACAGGAGCAGGAGAAACAGGAGCAGGAACAGGAGCAGGAGCAGGAGCAGGAACAGGAGCACGAGAGGCAGGAGGAGCAGGAGCAGGAGGAACAGGAGCAGGAGGAACAGGAGCAGGAGGAACAAGAGCAGGAGGAACAGGAGCAGGAGGAACAGGAGCACGAGAGGCAGGAGGAGCAGGAGCAGGAGGAACAGGAGCAGGAGGAACAGAAGCAGAAGGAACAGGAGCAGGAGGAGCAGGGGCAGATGGAACAGGAGCAGGAGGAACAGGAGCAGGAGGAACAGGAGCAGGAGGAACAGGAGCAGGAGGAACAGGAGCACGAGAGGCAGGAGGAGCAGGAGCAGGAGCAGGAGCAGGAACAGGAGCAGGAGGAACAGGAGCAGGAGGAACAGGAGCAGGAGGAACAGGAGCAGGAGGAACAGAAGCAGGAGGAACAGGAGCAGATGGAACAGGAGCAGGAGGAACAGGAGCAAGAGGAACAGGAGCACGAGAGGCAGGAGGAGCAGGAGCAGGAGGAGCAGGAGCAGGAGGAACACGAGCAGGAGGAACAGGAGCAGGAGGAACAGGAGCAGGATAAACAGGAGCAGGGGGAACAGGAGAAGGAGGAATAGAAGCTGGAGGAACAGGAGCAGGAGGAACAGGAGCAGCAGGAACAGAAGCTGGAGGAACAGGAGCAGGAGGAACAGGAACAGGAGGAAAAGGAGCAGGAGGAACAGGAGCAGGATGGAACAGGAGCAGGAGGAACAGGAGCAGGAGGAACAGGAACAGGAGGAACAGGAGCAGGAGGAACAGGAGCAGGAGGAACAGGAGCACGAGAGGCAGGAGGAACAGGAGCAGGAGCAAGAGCAGGAACAGGGGGAACAGGAGCAGGAGGAGCAGGAGCAGGGGGAACAGGAGAAGGAGGAACAGGAGCAGGAGGAACAGGAGCAGGAGGAACAGAAGCAGATGGAACAGGAGCAGGAGGAACAGGAGCAGGAAGAACAGGAGCAGGAAAAACAGGAGCACGAGAGGCAGGAGGAACAGGAGCAGGAGGAACAGGAGCAGGAGGAACAGGAGCAGAAGGAACAGGAGCAGGAGGATTAGGAGCACGAGAGGCAGGAGGAACAGGAGCAGGAAGAACAGGAGCAGGAGGAACAGGAGCAGGAGGAACAGGAGCTGAAGGAGAAGGAGCAGGAGGAACAGAAGCAGGAGGAACAGGAGCAGGAGGAACAGGAGCAGGAGGAACAGGAGCAGGAGGAACAGAAGCAGGAGGAACAGGAGCAGGAGGAACAGGAGCACGAGAGGCAGGAGGAACAGGAGCAGGAAGAACAGGAGCAGGAGGAACAGGAGCCCGAGAGGCAGGAGGAACAGGAGAGGGAAGAACAGGAGCAGGAGGAACAGGAGCAGGAGGAACAGGAGCTGGAGGAGAAGGAGGAGGAAGAACAGGAGCAGGAGAGGCAGGAGGAACAGAAGCAGGAGGAACAGGAGCAGGAAAAACAGAAGCAGGAGGAACAGGAGCAGGAGGAACAGGAGCACGAGAGGCAGGAGGAACAGGAGCAGGAGGAACAGGAGCATGAGAGACAGGAGGAACAGGAGCAGGAGGAACAGGAGCAGGAGGAACAGGAGCACGAGAGGCAGGAGGAACAGGAGCAGGAGGAACAGGAGCAGGAGAGGCAGGAGGAACAGGAGCAGGAGGAACAGAAGCAGGAGGAACAGGAGCAGGAGGAACAGGAGCACGAGAGGCAGGAAAAACAGGAGCAGGAGCAGGAGCAGGAACAGGAGCACGAGAGGCAGGAGGAACAGGAGCAGGAGGAACAGGAGCAGGAGGAACAGGAGCAGGAGGAACAGGAGCAGGAGGAACAGGAGCAAGAGGAACAGGAGCACGAGAGGCAGGAAGAACAGGAGCAGGAGGAACAGGAGCACGAGAGGCAGGAGAAGCAGGAGGAACAGGAGCAGGAGGAACAGGAGCTGGAGGAACAGGAGCAGGAGGAACAGAAGCAGGAGGAACAGGAGCAGGAGGAACAGAAGCACGAGAGGCAGGAGGAACAGGAGCAGGAGCAGGAGCAGGAGGAACAGGAGCACGAGAGGCAGGAGGAGCAGGAGCAGGAGCAGGAGCAGGAACAGGAGCAGGAACAGGAGCAGGAGGAACAGGAGCAGGAGGAACAGGAGCAGCAGGAACAGGAGCAGCAGGAACAGGAGCAGGAACAGGAGCAGCAGGAACAGGAGCAGGAGGAACAGGAGCAGGAGGAACAGGAGCAGGAGGAACAGGAGCAGGAGGAACAGGAGCAGGAGGAACAGGAGCAAGAGGAACAGGAGCACGAGAGGCAGGAGGAGCAGGAGCAGAAGGAGCAGGAGCAGGAGGAACAGGAGCACGAGAGGCAGGAGGAACAGGAGCAGGAGGAACAGGAGCAGGAGGAACAGGAGCAGGAGGAACAGGAGCAGGAGGAACAGGAGCAGGAGGAACAGGAGCAAGAGGAACAGGAGCAGGAGGAACAGAAGCAGGAGGAACAGGAGCAGGAGGAACAGGAGCAGGAGGAACAGGAGCAGGAGGAACAGTGAAAGGAGGAACATGGACAGGAGGAACAGGAGCAGGAGGAACAGTGAAAGGAGGAACATGGACAGGAGGAACAGGATCAGGAGGAACATGGACAGGAGGAACAGGAGCAGGAGGAACAGTGAAAGGAGGAACATGGACAGGAGGAACAGGAGCAGGAGGAACAGGAGCAGGAGGAACAGGGACAGGAGGAACAGGAGCAGGAGGAACAGGAGCAGGAGGAACAGGAGCAGGAGGAACAGGAGCAGGAGGAACAGGAGCAGGAGGAACAGGAGCAGGAGGAACAGGAGCAGGAGGAACAGGAGCACGAGAGGCAGGAGGAACAGGAGCAGGAGGAACAGGAGCAGGAGGAACAGGAGCACGAGAGGCAGGAGGAACAGGAGCAGGAGGAACAGGAGCAGGAGGAACAGGAGCAGGAGGAACAGGAGCAGGAGGAACAGGAGCAGGAGGAACAGGAGCAGGAGGAACAGGAGCAGGAGGAACAGGAGCAGGAGGAACAGGAGCAGGAGGAACAGGAGCAGGAGGAACAGGAGCAGGAGGAACAGGAGCAGGAGGAACAGGAGCAGGAGGAACAGGAGCAGGAGGAACAGGAGCAGGAGGAACAGGAGCAGGAGGAACAGGAGCAGGAGGAACAGAAAGCAGGAGGAACAGGAGCAGGAGGAACAGGAGCAGGAGGAACAGGAGCAGGAGGAACAGGAGCAGGAGGAACAGGAGCAGGAGGAACAGGAGCAGGAGGAACAGTAGCAGGAGGAACAGGAGCAGGAGGAACAGGAGCACGAGAGGCAGGAGGAACAGGAGCAGGAGGAACAGGAGCAGGAGGAACAGGAGCAGGAGGAACAGGAGCAGGAGGAACAGGAGCAGGAGGAACAGGAGCAGGAGGAACAGGAGCAGGAGGAACAGGAGCAGGAGGAACAGGAGCAGGAGGAACAGGAGCAGGAGGAACAGGAGCAGGAGGAACAGGAGCAGGAGGAACAGGAGCAGGAGGAACAGGAGCAGGAGGAACAGGAGCAGGAGGAACAGGAGCACGAGAGGCAGGAGGAACAGGAGCAGGAGGAACAGGAGCAGGAGGAACAGGAGCAGGAGCAGGAGGAACAGGAGCAGGAGGAACAGGAGCAGGAGGAACAGGAGCAGGAGGAACAGGAGCAGGAGGAACAGGAGCAGGAGGAACAGGAGCAGGAGGAACAGGAGCAGGAGGAACAGGAGCAGGAGGAACAGGAGCAGGAGGAACAGGAGCAGGAGGAACAGGAGCAGGAGGAACAGGAGCAGGAGGAACAGGAGCAGGAGGAACAGGAGCAGGAGGAACAGGAGCAGGAGGAACAGGAGCAGGAGGAACAGGAGCAGGAGGAACAGGAGCAGGAGGAACAGGAGCAGGAGGAACAGGAGCAGGAGGAACAGGAGCAGGAGGAACAGGAGCAGGAGGAACAGGAGCAGGAGGAACAGGAGCAGGAGGAACAGGAGCAGGAGGAACAGGAGCAGGAGGAACAGGAGCAGGAGGAACAGGAGCAGGAGGAACAGGAGCAGGAGGAACAGGAGCAGGAGGAACAGGAGCAGGAGGAACAGGAGCAGGAGGAACAGGAGCAGGAGGAACAGGAGCAGGAGGAACAGGAGCAGGAGGAACAGGAGCAGGAGGAACAGGAGCAGGAGGAACAGGAGCAGGAGGAACAGGAGCAGGAGGAACAGGAGCAGGAGGAACAGGAGCAGGAGGAACAGGAGCAGGAGGAACAGGAGCAGGAGGAACAGGAGCACGAGAGGCAGGAGGAACAGGAGCAGGAGGAACAGGAGCAGGAGGAACAGGAGCAGGAGGAACAGGAGCAGGAGGAACAGGAGCAGGAGGAACAGGAGCAGGAGGAACAGGAGCAGAGAACAGGAGCAGGAGGAACAGGAGCAGGAGGAACAGAAGCAGGAGGAACAGGAGCAGGAGGAACAGGAGCAGGAGGAACAGGAGCAGGAGGAACAGGAGCAGGAGGAACAGGAGCAGGAGGAACAGGAGCAGGAGGAACAGGAGCAGGAGGAACAGGAGCAGGAGGAACAGGAGCAGGAGGAACAGGAGCAGGAGGAACAGGAGCAGGAGGAACAGGAGCAGGAGGAACAGGAGCACGAGAGGCAGGAGGAACAGGAGCAGGAGGAACAGGAGCAGGAGGAACAGGAGCAGGAGGAACAGGAGCAGGAGGAACAGGAGCAGGAGGAACAGGAGCAGGAGCAGGAGGAACAGGAGCAGGAGGAACAGGAGCAGGAGGAACAGGAGCAGGAGGAACAGGAGCAGGAGGAACAGGAGCAGGAGGAACAGGAGCAGGAGGAACAGGAGCAGGAGAAGCAGGAGGAACAGGAGCAGGAGGAACAGGAGCAGGAGGAACAGGAGCAGGAGGAACAGGAGCAGGAGGAACAGGAGCAGGAGGAACAGGAGCAGGAGGAACAGGAGCAGGAGGAACAGGAGCAGGAGGAACAGGAGCAGGAGGAACAGGAGCAGGAGGAACAGGAGCAGGAGGAACAGGAGCAGGAGGAACAGGAGCAGGAGGAACAGGAGCAGGAGGAACAGGAGCAGGAGGAACAGGAGCACGAGAGGCAGGAGGAGAGGAACAGGAGCAGGAGAAGAACAGGAGCAGGAGGAACAGGAGCAGGAGGAACAGGAGCAGGAGGAACAGGAGCAGGAGGAACAGGAGCAGGAGGAACAGGAGCAGAGGAACAGGAGCAGGAGAGGAACAGGAGCAGGAGGCAGGAGGAGCAGGAGCACGAGAGGCAGGAGAAGCAGGAGCACGAGCAGGAGCAGGAGGAACAGGAGCAGGAGGAACAGGAGCAGGAGGAACAGGAGCAGGAGGAACAGGAGCAGGAGGAACAGGAGCAGGAGGAACAGGAGCAGGAGGAACAGGAGCAGGAGGAACAGGAGCAGGAGGAACAGGAGCAGGAGGAACAGGAGCAGGAGGAACAGGAGCAGGAGGAACAGGAGCAGGAGGAACAGGAGCAGGAGGAACAGGAGCAGGAGGAACAGGAGCAGGAGGAACAGGAGCAGGAGGAACAGGAGCAGGAGGAACAGGAGCACGAGAGGCAGGAGGAACAGGAGCAGGAGGAACAGGAGCAGGAGGAACAGGAGCAGGAGGAACAGGAGCAGGAGGAACAGGAGCACGAGAGGCAGGAGGAACAGGAGCAGGAGGAACAGGAGCAGGAGGAACAGGAGCAGGAGGAACAGGAGCAGGAGAAACAGGAGAAAGGAGAAGGAGGAACAGGAGCAGAAGGAACCGGAGCAGGAGGAACAGGAGAAAGAGAGGCAGGAGGAACAGGAGCAGGAGGAACAGGAGCAGGAGGAACAGGAGCACGAGAGGCAGGAGGAACAGGAGCAGGAGGAACAGGAGCAGGAGGAACAGGAGCAGGAGGAACAGGAGCAGGAGGAACAGGAGCAGGAGGAACAGGAGCAGGAGGAACAGGAGCAGGAGGAACAGAAGCAGGAGGAACAGGAGCAGGAGGAACAGGAGCACGAGAGGCAGGAGGAACAGGAGCAGGAGGAACAGGAGCAGGAGGAACAGGAGCACGAGAGGCAGGAGGAACAGGAGCAGGAGGAACAGGAGCAGGAGGAACAGGAGCAGGAGGAACAGGAGCAGGAGGAGAAGGAGCAGGAGCAGGAGCAGGAGAGGCAGGAGGAACAGGAGCAGGAGGAACAGGAGCAGGAGGAACAGGAGCAGGAGGAACAGGAGCAGGAGGAACAGGAGCAGGAGGAGCAGGAACAGGAGCACGAGAGGCAGGAGGAACAGGAGCAGGAGGAACAGGAGCACGAGAGACAGGAGGAACAGGAGCAGGAGGAACAGGAGCAGGAGGAACAGGAGCAGGAGGAACAGGAGCAGGAGGAACAGGAGCAGGAGGAACAGGAGCAGGAGAGGCAGGAGGAACAGGAGCAGGAGGAACAGGAGCAGGAGGAACAGGAGCAGGAGGAACAGGAGCAGGAGGAACAGGAGCAGGAGGAACAGGAGCACGAGAGGCAGGAGGAACAGGAGCAGGAGGAACAGGAGCAGGAGGAACAGGAGCAGGAGGAACAGGAGCAGGAGGAACAGGAGCAGGAGGAACAGGAGCAGGAGGAACAGGAGCAGGAGGAACAGGAGCACGAGACAGGAGCAGGAGGAACAGGAGCAGGAGGAACAGGAGCAGGAGGAACAGGAGCAGGAGGAACAGGAGCAGGAGGAACAGAAGCAGGAGGAACAGGAGCAGGAGGAACAGGAGCACGAGAGGCAGGAGGAACAGGAGCAGGAGCAGGAGCAGGAACAGGAGCACGAGAGGCAGGAGGAACAGGAGCAGGAGGAACAGGAGCAGGAGGAACAGGAGCAGGAGGAACAGGAGCAGGAGGAACAGGAGCAGGAGGAACAGGAGCACGAGAGGCAGGAGAACAGGAGCAGGAGGAACAGGAGCAGGAGGACAGGAGCAGGAGGAACAGGAGCAGGAGGAACAGGAGCAGGAGGAACAGGAGCAGGAGGAACAGGAGCAGGAGGAACAGGAGCAGGAGGAACAGGAGCACGAGAGGCAGGAGGAACAGGAGCAGGAGGAACAGGAGCAGGAGGAACAGGAGCAGGAGGAACAGGAGCAGGAGGAACAGGAGCAGGAGGAACAGGAGCAGGAGGAACAGGAGCAGGAGGAACAGGAGCAGGAGGAACAGGAGCAGGAGGAACAGGAGCAGGAGGAACAGGAGCAGGAGGAACAGGAGCAGGAGGAACAGGAGCAGGAGCAGGAGGAACAGGAGCAGGAGGAACAGGAGCAGGAGGAACAGGAGCAGGAGGAACAGGAGCAGGAGGAACAGGAGCAGGAGGAACAGGAGCAGGAGGAACAGGAGCAGGAGGAACAGGAGCAGGAGGAACAGGAGCAGGAGGAACAGGAGCAGGAGGAACAGGAGCAGGAGGAACAGGAGCAGGAGGAACAGGAGCAGGAGGAACAGGAGCAGGAGGAACAGGAGCAGAGAGGCAGGAGGAACAGGAGCAGGAGGAACAGGAGCAGGAGGAACAGGAGCAGGAGGAACAGGAGCAGGAGGAACAGGAGCAGGAGGAACAGGAGCAGGAGGAACAGGAGCAGGAGGAACAGAAGCAGGAGGAACAGGAGCAGGAGAACAGGAGCAGGAGGAACAGGAGCAGGAGGAACAGGAGCAGGAGGAACAGGAGCAGGAGGAACAGGAGCAGGAGGAACAGGAGCAGGAGGAACAGGAGCAGGAGGAACAGGAGCAGGAGGAACAGGAGCACGAGAGGCAGGAGGAACAGGAGCAGGAGGAACAGGAGCAGGAGGAACAGGAGCAGGAGGAACAGGAGCAGGAGGAACAGGAGCAGGAGGAACAGGAGCAGGAGGAACAGGAGCAGGAGGAACAGGAGCAGGAGGAACAGGAGCAGGAGGAACAGGAGCAGGAGGAACAGGAGCAGGAGGAACAGGAGCAGGAGGAACAGGAGCAGGAGGAACAGGAGCAGGAGGAACAGGAGCAGGAGGAACAGGAGCAGGAGGAACAGGAGCAGGAGGAACAGGAGCAGGAGGAACAGGAGCAGGAGCAGGAGGAACAGGAGCAGGAGGAACAGGAGCAGGAGGAACAGGAGCAGGAGGAACAGGAGCAGGAGGAACAGGAGCAGGAGGAACAGGAGCAGGAGGAACAGGAGCAGGAGGAACAGGAGCAGGAGGAACAGGAACAGGAGGAACAGGAGCAGGAGGAACAGGAGCAGGAGGAACAGGAGCAGGAGGAACAGGAGCAGGAGGAACAGGAGCAGGAGGAACAGGAGCAGGAGGAACAGGAGCAGGAGGAACAGAAGCACGAGAGGCAGGAGGAACAGGAGCAGGAGGACAGGAGCAGGAGGAACAGGAGCACGAGAGGCAGGAGGAGCAGGAGCAGGAGCAGGAGCAGGAGCAGGAACAGGAGCAGGAACAGGAGCAGGAGGAACAGGAGCAGGAGAAAAAGGAGCAGAGAAGCAGGAGACAGGAGCAGGAGAAACAGGAGCAGAGAAGCAGGAGCAGGAGACAGGAGGAGGAGGAACAGGAGCAGAAGAACAGGAGCAGGAGGAACAGGAGCAGGAGCAGGAGCAGGAGCAGGAGCAGGAGCGGGAGGAACAGGAGCAGGAGGAACAGGAGCGGGAGGAACAGGAGCAGGAGCGAGAGGAACACGAGCAGGAGGAACAGGAGCAGGGGGAACAGGAGCAGGAGGAACAGGAGCACGAGAGGCAGGAGCAGGAGGAACAGGAGCAGGAGGAACAGGAGCAGGAGGAACAGGAGCAGGAGGAGCAGGAGCAGGAGGAACAGGAGCAGGAGGAACAGGAGCAGGAGGAACAGGAGCAGGAGGAACAGGAGCAGGAGGAACAGGAGCACGAGAGGCAGGAGGAGCAGGAGCAGGAGCAGGAGCAGGAACAGGAGCAGGAGGAACAGGAGCAGGAGGAACAGGAGCAGGAGGAACAGGAGCAGGAGGAACAGAAGCAGGAGGAACAGGAGCAGATGGAACAGGAGCAGGAGGAACAGGAGCAAGAGGAACAGGAGCACGAGAGGCAGGAGGAGCAGGAGCAGGAGGAGCAGGAGCAGGAGGAACACGAGCAGGAGGAACAGGAGCAGGAGGAACAGGAGCAGGATAAACAGGAGCAGGGGGAACAGGAGAAGGAGGAATAGAAGCTGGAGGAACAGGAGCTGGAGGAACAGGAGCAGCGGGAACAGAAGCTGGAGGAACAGGAGCAGGAGGAACAGGAACAGGAGGAAAAGGAGCAGGAGGAACAGGAGCAGGAGGAACAGGAGCAGGAGGAACAGGAGCAGGAGGAACAGGAACAGGAGGAACAGGAGCAGGAGGAACAGGAGCAGGAGGAACAGGAGCACGAGAGGCAGGAGGAACAGGAGCAGGAGCAAGAGCAGGAACAGGGGGAACAGGAGCAGGAGGAGCAGGAGCAGGGGGAACAGGAGAAGGAGGAACAGGAGCAGGAGGAACAGGAGCAGGAGGAACAGAAGCAGATGGAACAGGAGCAGGAGGAACAGGAGCAGGAAGAACAGGAGCAGGAAAAACAGGAGCACGAGAGGCAGGAGGAACAGGAGCAGGAGGAACAGGAGCAGGAGGAACAGGAGCAGAAGGAACAGGAGCAGGAGGATTAGGAGCACGAGAGGCAGGAGGAACAGGAGCAGGAAGAACAGGAGCAGGAGGAACAGGAGCAGGAGGAACAGGAGCTGAAGGAGAAGGAGCAGGAGGAACAGAAGCAAGAGGAACATAAGGAGCAGGAGGAACAGGAGCAGGAGGAACAGGAGCAGGAGGAACAGAAGCAGGAGGAACAGGAGCAGGAGGAACAGGAGCACGAGAGGCAGGAGGAACAGGAGCAGGAAGAACAGGAGCAGGAGGAACAGGAGCCCGAGAGGCAGGAGGAACAGGAGAGGGAAGAACAGGAGCAGGAGGAACAGGAGCAGGAGGAACAGGAGCTGGAGGAGAAGGAGGAGGAAGAACAGGAGCAGGAGAGGCAGGAGGAACAGAAGCAGGAGGAACAGGAGCAGGAAAAACAGAAGCAGGAGGAACAGGAGCAGGAGGAACAGGAGCACGAGAGGCAGGAGGAACAGGAGCAGGAGGAACAGGAGCATGAGAGACAGGAGGAACAGGAGCAGGAGGAACAGGAGCAGGAGGAACAGGAGCACGAGAGGCAGGAGGAACAGGAGCAGGAGGAACAGGAGCAGGAGAGGCAGGAGGAACAGGAGCAGGAGGAACAGAAGCAGGAGGAACAGGAGCAGGAGGAACAGGAGCACGAGAGGCAGGAAAAACAGGAGCAGGAGCAGGAGCAGGAACAGGAGCACGAGAGGCAGGAGGAACAGGAGCAGGAGGAACAGGAGCAGGAGGAACAGGAGCAGGAGGAACAGGAGCAGGAGAAACAGGAGCAAGAGGAACAGGAGCACGAGAGGCAGGAAGAACAGGAGCAGGAGGAACAGGAGCACGAGAGGCAGGAGAAGCAGGAGGAACAGGAGCAGGAGGAACAGGAGCTGGAGGAACAGGAGCAGGAGGAACAGAAGCAGGAGGAACAGGAGCAGGAGGAACAGAAGCACGAGAGGCAGGAGGAACAGGAGCAGGAGCAGGAGCAGGAGCAGGAGGAACAGGAGCACGAGAGGCAGGAGGAGCAGGAGCAGGAGCAGGAGCAGGAACAGGAGCAGGAACAGGAGCAGGAGGAACAGGAGCAGGAGGAACAGGAGCAGGAGGAACAGGAGCAGCAGGAACAGGAGCAGGAACAGGAGCAGCAGGAACAGGAGCAGGAGGAACAGGAGCAGGAGGAGCAGGAGCAGGAGCAGGAGCAGGAACAGGAGCAGAAACAGGAGCAGGAGGAACAGGAGCAGGAACAGGAGCAGGAGCAGGAGCAGGAACAGGAGCACGAGAGGCAGGAGGAACAGGAGCAGGAGGAACAGGAGCAGGAGGAACAGGAGCAGGAGGAACAGGAGTAGGAGGAACAGGAGCAGGAGGAACAGGAGCACGAGAGGCAGGAGGAGCAGGAGCAGGAGGAACAGGAGCAGGAGGAACAGAAGCAGGAGGAACAGGAGCAGGAGGAGCAGGAGCAGATGGAACAGGAGCAGGAGGAACAGGAGCAGGAGGAACAGGAGCAGGAGGAACAGGAGCAGGAGGAACAGGAGCACGAGAGGCAGGAGGAGCAGGAGCAGGAGCAGGAGCAGGAACAGGAACAGGAGGAACAGGAACAGGAGGAACAGGAGCAGGAGGAACAGGAGCAGGAGGAACAGAAGCAGGAGGAACAGGAGCAGATGGAACAGAAGCAGGAGGAACAGGAGCAAGAGGAACAGGAGCACGAGAGGCAGGAGGAGCAGGAGCAGGAGAAGCAGGAGCAGGAGGAACAGGAGCACGAGAGGCAGGAGGAACAGGAGCAGGAGGAACAGGAGCAGGAGGAACAGGAGCAGGAGGAACAGGAGCAATAGGAACAGGAGCAGGAGGAACAGGAGCAGGGGGAACAGGAGAAGGAGGAACAGAAGCTGGAGGAACAGGAGCAGGAGGAACAGGAGCAGGAGGAACAGAAGCTGGAGGAACAGGAGCAGGAGGAACAGGAACAGGAGGAACAGGAGCAGGAGGAACAGGAGCAGGAGGAACAGGAGCAGGAGGAACAGGAACAGGAGGAACAGAAGCAGGAGGAACAGGAGCAGGAGGAACAGGAGCAGGAGGAACAGAAGCTGGAGGAACAGGAGCAGGAGGAACAGGAACAGGAGGAACAGGAGCAGGAGGAACAGGAGCAGGAGGAACAGGAGCAGGAGGAACAGAAGCTGGAGGAACAGGAGCAGGAGGAACAGGAACAGGAGGAACAGGAGCAGGAGGAACAGAAGCAGGAGGAACAGGAGCAGGAGGAACAGGAGCACGAGAGGCAGGAGGAACAGGAGCAGGAGCAGGAACAGGAGCACGAGAGGCAGGAGGAACAGGAGCAGGAGGAACAGGAGCAGGAGGAACAGGAGCTGGAGGAACAGAAGCAGGAGGAACAGAAGCAGGAGGAACAGGAGCACGAGAGGCAGGAGGAACAGGAGCAGGAGCAGGAGCAGGAACAGGAGCACGAGAGGCAGGAGGAACAGGAGCAGGAGGAACAGGAGCAGGAGGAACAGGAGCAGGAGGAACAGGAGCAGGAGAAACAGGAGCACGAGAGGCAGGAGAAGCAGGAGGAACAGGAGCAGGAGGAACAGGAGCTGGAGGAACAGAAGCAGGAGGAACAGAAGCAGGAGGAACAGGAGCAGGAGGAACAGGAGCAGGAGGAACAGGAGCACGAGAGGCGGGAAGAACAGGAGCAGG
>JAWQFJ010031746.1:20000-25526 GCA_034096865.1 Theodoxus fluviatilis | reverse complement strand
GTAAACTAAACACCATGGATTTCTGGGAAGATCCCACAGACATCACAACTTTCATTCTTGTTGGCACGTAAAGACGTTTAACCAACAGGTGCACCAATCGATGTTCACCTATGCATTCATGCACAATCATGCACACATTCATACCAGACAAAGTGACAAGACAGGGTCGCAGCAATTTTCCTCGATCAACATTACTTTTCCCCCATCTCTCCCGCCCCTGGGATTGAACCATCTTTCAGATGTAATATCAAGACATGAGAGTGATTTTCATAAATATGCAGATGACACTGAATTGTCAAAGAGTGCACAAATTGGTTGTAGAAGAGTGATGGTGATCATCCCTGTAGAGGTATGGGGCGGCTAAATCATGCTTTAACACGAGAATCCCACTTCTGACACCAGTTGTAATAGGGTGGTGGGTCTCGGCTCGATCAGAGTTGTGGGACGGGCCAAGTGCTGTGAATTGTTGCATGGCAGGCGCAGGCTGGAGCTATAGAGAGGCGGACACCTCTCTGCTCCATTTAGCAGGACAAACTCGGTTCCTTAGTGCAGAGTGCATCTTTTATTCAGCTCTCACAAACTTGGAGACCGAGGGAGACTGCCCAGATGGGCACGTCTGCTCTCCTTCACTCTCCCATTTGGTCTCCCCATCCCCACATCTCTAGCCTCTTTATCAGAATATACAATCACGTGTTGACCTAAAGCCGGAAGGGTTTGCTTCCGAAATTCCCACGCTCTCTGGGACTCCAGCTCATGACAGATTCCAGGATAAACAAATGTCATTCCTGCCCGGAAGGGCGAGAGGAACAGAGAGAGAGAGAGAGAGAGAGAGAGAGAGAGAGAGAGAGAGAGAGAGAGAGAGAGAGAAGGAGAGATGAGAGAGAGAGAGAGAGAGAGAGAGAGAGAGAGAGAGATGGTACCATCCTACATGGTGATTTTTCTTCTGTGCAGTCAGATATTGAGACATGTGTTGACGATGTACTTTCATGGATGAACAGCAACAAACTGATGCTCAACACAGATAAAACTGAAGTTTTACCTGTCGGTGCACCATCACGTCTTGGGCTTGTGGGGAGTGAGTCCACAGTCATTGGGGGTAGCTCTATTCCATTCAAGAGCTCAGTTAGGTATCTCGGTGTTCACATTGACCAGACCTTGTCCATGCACGATCAGATTAGCAGTACATGCCGTGCATGTTTTCTTGAACTGCGCCGTATTGCATCAATCCGTCAATACCTTTCGGACACTACCTGTGCTAGGCTAGTAACTGCCAGGATCACGTCACGACTGGATTACTGCAATTCAGTCCTGGCGGGTCTTCCGGCAGAACAACTAAACCGTCTGCAACGAGTTCAAAACAGTGCGGCACGTCTGGTTCTTATGAAGGGCAAGCGCGATCATGTGACACCCCTCCTGAAACATCTACACTGGCTTCCCGTTAATTTCCGCTGCCAGTACAAAATTGCTGTTTTGGCGTACCGTCATTTTGATTCAACCCTTCCGGCATATCTTTCGGCCTCCCTTTGTACCTATCACCCTTCCCGTTCTCTCCGCTCATCAAGTGAAAAGCTTCTGAAAATTCCAAAGCGTAGTACCAAGTCTTTCGGAGAGCGTAGTTTCAGTTTCATTGCCCCTAGTGTCTGGGATTCCCTGCCGGCTGGCCTACGTGATGCACCAACTATGTCCATTTTCAAATCTCAGTTAATAACCCATATGTTTCATTTTGCTTTTCTGTAACCTCCTAGTTTTTTTCAAGTCCTGGTATGATAGTCGTACGAGTGTTGTGCTATGTAGTATGGCTGACGAGTAACTGCGTGTAAATGTGGCTATGCCCGCGCATTGAGTTCTTGCAAGAAATGCGCGTTATAAATGCTATTTTTTATATTATTATTATTATTATTATTATTATTATTATTATTATTATTATTATTATTATTATTAATATTATTATTATTATTATTAAATGTTATCGGCATGGAAGGGTCTGTGTTATCGGGTTGAATAGTAGGGGTTCAAATTCCAGTGTTAAATACTGCAATCTCTCCATCGGCTTCTCTTCTAGCCAGGTGTTTCAGGATGACAACATGCATTTGTACACAGCCCATGATTGCAGCTACAGAGCTGCACACTTCCTACTTGCTGTGGTATCATTCTGAAGTGCTGAGTGTCTCTGCTGATCTGGCAGGAGTTGGACCATCATCGGTGGTGGTGGAGAGCACCGGGGTGGTGCTGGTGCCACTGCACCCCAACACCACCTACAGACTGTCTGTTGCCGCCATCAACGGCGCCGGGCCTGGCATTCTTACCACACTCATCCTCACCACAGGTTTGTCTACTGTCCCCATTTTGATTTGAGTGCGTTTGAGAAAACAGCTTTGAAAAAGTGACATTGTAAGTAACAGAAAAGATGTGACACATTTGGCTAAGTTTTGTTCATGTTCCTTTGTATTCACAAATTGTCAACTTATCCAAAAGATATAAACTTGATCAGAAAGTGTATTCTCTAGGCTACAATAGCAGCTTATCAATATGTCAGTTGCCTTTTTTAAACTTTGGAATTCCAACATCTGAGAACATTTTGTGATAAGATTGACAGATGTTATGTCTGCATTATGTTTGTCTTTAAAGAAAATAAAATCTAACACATTCCATCCAGCAACAATGGATTTACAATGTCTCTCTTTGGGGTTTGCTGCATTATAAAGTCATGGTTTACATGTGGTGAACTGATTCTGTTTGGTCGGTGATCTGGTTGGTTATACTTATGATTTTATAATTAATATATGGATGGTTTTTCAAGGAGAATAACAGGAAACCTTTAGGTTTGAACACTTTCAACAGGTGTCTGGATGCGCGCGCGCGCACACACACACACACACACCCAGACACACACACACACACACTTACACACTTACACACTCACACACACACGCACACATGCTCACATGCACGCGCACCTGCATGCACACCTGCACACACACACACACACACACTCCTGCACACACACACGCACACACACACGCACACACACACGCACACACACACACACACACACACACAAGTCTACTGGTCACCTTCAATAACTACTTGAGTACCTCAACAATCACTTACACGAAGTTCTGTGCTGATCAAGACCTGATTATTTTCAACAAGAGAAAGGTGACCAAACAAGTCTGGTGCTGCCAAGTTGCAGGGACAAGATTTCAAGAAGGAGTTAATTCTCTGAAAGTTTGCTCGTGCAACGTCGCATCGACCTTGGTCACCTTTCTCTTGTTGTCATAGATTATAGTCCGACACCGCCCTCGCCTCCAGGATTGATGATTTTCAACAGAGCCAGCAGTGGAGGTGGAGGAAGAGGTGTCCAGTGTGTGGAACGCGGAGTTCGAGGTGACCTCTGCTGGCAACCAGAGTGACCATGACTCCTCCAAGTCCAAGTCGGAACAGAACCTGCCAGTGATAGTTGGAGGCACCTTGGTGGGCGTTATTGTCGTCATCGTCATCTTCGCCATCCTCATCTGCAGGTGTATCAAGCGTCGCCGAGCAGGGCGAGAGCGATACAGTGAGTACTGTAACTGTTCAATGTGGTGTAGATGTTTGAGTGATTATATGTCAGTATAGATTTATGCCAGTGTTCTGTGGTGGTATGTGCTGTGGCGTTTTTGAACTCACACAACCGTGAGTCATTACGTGTGTGGGACTGTTTTGTGTGTGGAATTTTGTGCATGTGTGTATGTGTGTGTTTTAGGTGTGTATGGGTGTGTATGTGTTTGTACTTCTGCATGTCTTATCATGCATGTCTGTAATTGGTTTGAGTTTTGGATGTTACAGAGAGATAATTTGTGTATTTGGGGAAATGCATCTAATTTATCTTTGCATGTTTGTCTCACTTGAATGAAAGTTGTTTGGAGATAACTGCCTCTCTGGTGGTGAAAAGTCTGGCCAGCCATCTTGGGTTTGAATTTGAATGTTTGTATGCCTGTCTTCTTTGGTTGTGCAGCAGTGGAAAGAGGTTAAGTGATCATATTGAAGAAGGATGGATGGTGGGCTTGAGTGGAGAGATAGAGAATGAATGAACGAATGAATGAACAAACTTTATTATACAAGGGTAGAGATTTAGACAGTAGTACCTTTTTTACACACACACACACACACACACACACACACACACACAGAGAGAAAGAGAGAGAGAGAGAGAGAGAGAGAGAGGAGAGAGAGAGGAGAGAGAGAGAGGATAGAGAGAGGAGAGAGAGAGAGAGAGAGAGAGAGAGGGGGGGGGGGATAGGGGAGGGAAGGGGAAAGAGAGAGAGAGAGAGGGGGGGGGATAGGGGAGGGAAGGGGAAAGAGAGAGAGAGAGAGGGGGGGGGGGGATGGGGGAGGGAAGGGGAAAGAGAGAGAGAGGGGGGGGGGGATAGGGGAGGGAAGGGGAAAGAGAGAGGTTAGGAAGGGAAGGGGGGGGGGGGAGGGAGAGAGGGGGCGAGAGAGGGAGGGAGAGAAGGAGAGATAGATTGATTGATTGATTGATTGATTCTTTATTTATCAAGGATGAAATTTGAGGCATTTCTGCCTATCTTACAAATTGTCCTTGCTCATAAAGAAATGAAAACATGGATAATTAAGACAAAAAATACACAGCAGCTAATCAATGTACAACAATTCGTAAGGTATTATGTATGAAGAGAGGGAGAAGGGGGGGGGGGGGAGGGAAAGGGAAGAGGGAGGGAGGGGGGGGGGAGAGGAAGGGGGAGAGGGGGGGGGGAGAGAGAGAGGGGGAGGTGGAGAAGGACAGAGGTGCTTTGCAGATTGTTTCGTCTCATTGAGCATTATAAACTATGGAAGGGTCAGAGAACTGTAGAAAAGGAATAAGGTAATGTGAGAATGAACGTGTGTGTACTGGAGGTGTGTGTGTGTGTGTGTGTGTGTGTGCTTGTGTGTTTGTGTGTGTACGTAGAGAGAGAGAGAGAGAGAGAGAGAGAGAGAGAGAGAGAGAGAGAGAGAGAGAGAGATTTGACTCCACTTTCTAAACAAGTTTTAAAATAATGCACTGGTTGCTGTAAGCATTTGCTGTGTCTGATGCTCTGTGTATGAATGACCATGCAATGTGTACTTTCTGCTTTCCCAATGCAGCCTATCAGGCGTATTTCAATAAGGGCTTCAGCCCTCCCATGGTGGGTATGGTGTAGAGTGGGACGTGGATTTTGCTCCTGTCTCCACTTTCCTTCCCTTTACACCTCGCTGTCTCTCTGTTGGACTTTTGTTCCTATCCCCTGGCCTGGCTCGGTAGGGTTCCCATCACTGTTGGTTCTGTAGGATTGTGTTCATTTTTGTTTCATGTAGATGTTCCGACATTGAGCTGAACATTTTTTGGGGGGTCGTCTTGAAATCATTTGGCAGGCATTTGATTCTGTTGGGATTTGTGAATGACATTTTTTATGGAGTTTGCAAAATGAGTTGATTGCAGTGTTTCATTTTCTAGTGGCTGCTTAGTGTTCTTTTGAATGTGCACATTCTTTTTCAGAGTTTTGAAAA
>JAWQFJ010031746.1:0-15000 GCA_034096865.1 Theodoxus fluviatilis | reverse complement strand
TCCATATCCACCTTTGCCTTGTACCTCTCCACATCCACCTCTGCCTGGTACCTCTCCACGTCCACCTTCGCTTTGTACCTCTCCACATCCACCTTTGCCTTGTACCTCTCCACATCCACCTCCGCCTTGTACCTCTCCATACCCATCTTCATTTTGTACCTCTCCATATCCACCCTCGCTTTGTACCTCTCAAGGTGAAATTGCTTAATTATGAAGTGTTTATAAAGACTGTCTCGTTACCTCAAGTCAGAAATGGCAATCGGGTGTGGTATTTCAAGCAGAGTGTTGCATGGATATTTGCAGTTTTGTAAGTGCTGTATGTGACAGCGGCGCAGCTCAGCACTATGTGACGTACATTGCCAGCGATTATAATCAGGATTTTCACCTCATAAGGAAGGTATGGAACGGCTAAAAAGATATATGTTGTACTGAAAGAGATGTTTTTTAAATGTTGATCAATGAGACAAAGGAACTCAACACTGAAATATTACCTTGACGTGTATATGCGATTTTATTACTTTAATATACAGGAGGTTTCTGCAAGTTTATATTATCATACACGTGTAGCGTCCTTTCGTGGATTCCACAGTGATTTATCCTCCAGTGCTACTCACATGATCTTTGTTTTTATGTTACCCTCTGTGGGTTGGGGGTGAGAATAGACCTATGGCGTCTCCCTATGTGATGCATAAGAGACGAAGGTTGCGTTAACGCTCTATAAAAAAATTGAATGATAACATCTGTTCCTCAAATCTGGTTGTATTCACAAACCGTGGAGGGAGGGGCAGGATAGGACATTCCTTTTATAGACCAGGAAAAAATAGAAGGGGGCAACAGACCTGTATTGGAGGCCAGGCCTACCGTACTAGTCTCTGAACGTAGGATGATCTAGTCGGAAAGCTAACAAACCCCCAGAGAAACAAACACAGGACTACATTAAAAAACATTTTTTGGAGAGATGAGTTCACCATACGGCGGCTGCCGCTAGACACTATTCGGAACCTGTGGTCTCTAAGCTTTCGGCATCTACTCCGTTAGTTCAGCCGTGAGCCGCCCCAGGGGTGCTTTTGGTGCGGATGGTAATTTCTGCCCCTTGTTGGACAGCGTGAATTTCTCTCTACACCCACTGTACTCATTCTGGCCTGTGGCCTGTCCCCCTCCCCGCGTCTCACGTGACTCGATGGCAAGACGGGGGTCTTCTCTTTCACGTCATGTCGTCTTGGAGAGGCAGACGCCTCGTGCAGGGAGAGGAGACGGGCGTGCCGAGTCCCACCAGTGGACGTGGAGGTGGTGGGGGACGCATCCCAGATACTCCAGTGTCCTAGTGGAGGGTTTGCAGGCTGCTGAGGAAGATGTCTTTGAGTGGAGACTGAGGAAACAGGATACTCCAGTGTCCCAGTGGAGAGGTTGCAGGCTGCTGAGGAAGATGTCTTTGAGTGGAGACGGAAGAGGCACGATACCCCAGTGTCCCAGTGGAGAGGTTGCTGAGGAAGATGTCTCCATGTGGAGACGGAGGAAACTCGATACTCCAGTGTCCCAGTGGAGAGGTTGCAGGCTGCTGAGGAAGATGACTCCATGTGGAGATGGAAGAAGCACATGTTGTCACATCAGACTGAATTAAATGTGGGGATTTATCCTGAATGATACCCCCACCTCCACCATGATGCTGTTGGAATTGGGGGGTGGGACTGGACCAGGCTATGTTCTGTAGCTTTAGTACTTCAGGATCACAATGAAATGGGTCCTTATTGAGTTTCATCCTTTCTGTAATTGTGTGTGCCTGTCCGTCCGTCCGTCTGTCCATCCGTCTCTCTGTCTCCTCTCTCTATCCCCCCCCCCCCCCCCCACACACACACACTCTCTCTCTCTCTCTCTGTCTCTCCGTCTCTCTCTCTCTCTCTCTCTCTCTCTCTCTCTCTCTCTCTCTCTCTCTCTCAATATATCTTCACTTTGGCATAGTGTGCCTGTCTTGACAGAGGCATTTTGTGGACATGTTTGCAGAGGCATTCTGTGCCTGTCTTGACAGAGGCGTTTTGTGGACGTATTTACAGAGGCATTCTGTGCCTGTCTTGACGGAGGCATTTTGTGGACGTATTTACAGAGGCATTCTGTGCCTGTCTTGACGGAGGCATTTTGTGGACGTATTTACAGAGGCATTCTGTGCCTGTCTTGACAGAGGCATTCTGTGCCTGTCTTGACGGAGGCATTTTGTGGACGTATTTACAGAGGCATTCTGTGCCTGTCTTGACAGGCGTTTTGTGGATGTATTTACAGAGGCATTCTGTGCCTGTCTTGAAGGAGGCATTTTGTGGACGTATTTACAGAGGCATTCTGTGCCTGTCTTGACAGAGGCATTCTGTGCCTGTCTTGACAGAGGTATTCTGTGCCTGTCTTGACGGAGGCGTTTTGTGGACGTATTTACAGAGGCATTCTGTGCCTGTCTTGACAGAGGCATTCTGGACGCAGAGGGTGAGGGAGGTACGGCCATGGAGGTGCGAGGGGCAGATCACTCTGCCCAGATTTCCTCCGATGGCCGAGATCGCTATGGCAGCTTTAGCTCCCCTGACTCCCCAGACGGTGCAACGCCAGGGGAGGTAAGTCATGTGATCCTCAAAGCGGGCCTGCAGGCATGCGTTTCCTAGGGCAAATCGCTTGCAAGCAGAGCTAGAGTCAACGTTTGACACCAACTCTGTTTGCAAGCGGCTTGCCCTAAGAAATGCACACTAGACATGCACACAAGCATTATGACACTGAGGCAGGCAAAAATGCTAGAAGACAGGCTGACATACGCACATGCTCATTTGCACATACATGCAACGGCATGCATACAACCACACCATCAGCAAACTGGATGTCCAAATGAGTGAGGAAAATATGCTTGGGTGACAGGAAATGTGCATGAGTGAGTGAGAGTGTGAAAATGAGTGTTTGACTGGTTAGATGGCTGACATGACTGGTTAGATGGCTGACATGACTGGTTAGATGGCTGACATGACTGGTTAGATGACTGACATGGCTGGTTAGATGGCTGACATGACTGGTTAGATGGCTGACATGACTGGTTAGATGGCTGACATGACTGGTGAGATGGCTAACATGACTGGCTAGATGGCTGACATGACTGGTGAGATGGCTGACATGACTGGTTAGATGGCTGACATGACTGGTTAGATGGCTGACATGACTGGTTAGATGGCTGACATGACTGGTTAGATGGCTGACATGACTGGTGAGATGGCTGACATGACTGGTGAGATGGCTGACATGACTGGTTAGATGGCTGACATGACTAGTTAGATGGCTGACATGACTGGTTAGATGGCTGACATAACTGGTTAGATGGCTGACATGACTGGTTAGATGGCTGACATGACTGGGTGCAAAGTAAAATCGGTGGAAGAAAGCCTGATCTACTGGCATTGGCAGATCATGCAAATGACTGAGTGAGCGACTGAAGACTGACCAAGTGACTGACTGACTGACTGACTGACTGAATAATTGATTTAGTAACTGACTTAGTGAGTGACTGAGTGAATGACTGACTGACTGAATGACTGACTGAATAACTGACTGACTTAGTAACTGACTTAGTGAGTGACTGAGTGAATGACTGAGTAACTGAGTGACTGACTGACTGACCATCTGGCTGACTGACTAACTGACTACCTGACTAACCAAATTTCCTATGTTTTGATGCATGCAGGCAGGAGGGGCTGACCACTCAACTATGCAAGGCTCGACTCGAACTGCCTCCGTGACCAGAACTGCCTCCGTGACCAGAACTGCCTCCACCAGCTCCAGCACCGCCATCCATGCCAGCACCACCCTCAGCACCACAGACTCCACCAGCACAGCCACCACCAGCACCGCCACCACCAGCACCAGCACCACTGAACCCAGAAAAAAATCCTTCACCAGCAGTTTGAGTAACTTTGGCCGCAAGGCCCACAGTGATGTGTACACCATTCCCACCCCCTCAGGTAGGCAGACTGTGTGGGATGTGCAGTGCTTGGGCTGAGATGGGTTGAACTGTGTATCTGTGTGTGTAAATGTGTGTGTGTGTGTGTGTGTGTGTGTGTGTGTGTGTGTGTGTGTGTGTGTGTGTGTGTGTGTGTGTGTGTGTGTGTGTGTGTAGATGTGTGTGTAGATAGTGGACAAGTTCTCTGAAGCGTCTAGAGTGTTTGGTCTGGAGATCAACATCAGCAATACAGAGGTCCTCTTCCAGCCTGCTCCAAACAGCATTCCGCACTCGCCATGCATCACCATTGATGGCACGCAGCTGAAGAATGTTGACAGTTTCAAATAGCTGGGCAGCATAATTTCTTCTGACGGATCCCTCGACAACGAGATTGCAGAGAGGATCCAGAAAACAAGCCAGGCACTAGGGAGATTCCAAACCAGAGTCTTGCAACACAGAGCCATCCGCCTCTCAACCAAACTCAAGGTGTACAAGGCAGTGGTCCTCACTTTACTGCTCTATGGTTGCGTGACATGAACCCTGTACCACAGGCACATCTAGCGACTTGAACATTTCCACATGCGCGCCCTGCGGTCAATCATGCGGATAAGCTGGCAGGACCGCGTCACCAACCAGGAGGTCCCTGAAAGAGGCGGCTCCACAAGCATCAAAGCCAAGATCCTCAATGTCCAGCTTCGATGGTCCGGGCATGTCATCCGCATGGAGGAGTCCAGAATCCCCCTGCAGCTCTTCTATGGCGAGTTGGCACAGGGAGGTCGCAACCAAGGAAGTCCAAAGAAAAGATACAAGGACAACCTCAAGACGAACATCAAATGGGCAAACCTCCAACCACGGCACCTTGAGGCCACTGCTGCCGACAGAACCCTCTGGCATGCCACCACCCGAAAAGCTGCAAGAGCTTTTGAGGATGACCGCCATTGTCGTCTTGAAGCCGCATGAGCAAGGCGATACAGAGCTGCTTCAACCTTTGTCCAGACAGGTGTTCCTTGCCCCACCTGCAGCCGCCTGTGAGCCTCGGAGTTTGGTCTTCGGAGCCATATGCACATCCACAGATGATGGCACAGCGAGTCGTCTTCCTCGACATCGAGAGACAGCCAAGAAGAAGAGATGTGCGTGTAGATGTGTGTGTGTGTGTGTGTGTGTGTGTGTTTTTGTAGATATGGGTGTGAGTATGTGCTTGTGTGTGTGTGTGTAGTTATGGTGTGTGTGTGTGTGTGTGTGTGTGTGTGTGTGTGTGTGTGTGTGTGTGTGTAGATATGGGGGTGAGTATGTGTTTGTGTGTGTGTGTGTAGTTATGGTGTGTGTGTGTGTGTGTGTGTGTGTGTAAACCTCTGAACACACTGATGTATGTATGAGTGTGTCTGTGTGTTTAATGCTTGTTCACATGGTGTGTGAAAAGTGTATTTGCTCACTTGACCAGTGGGATTAATATTTTGGGAATGATGTATAAGTTTCCTGTGATTATCTTGGCATTAAAAATTTCCCCATTAAAAATATATTTTGAGAACCAAAAGTAACCACAACACAAACTTTCCCCCCAAAGAATTCCTCCCGGGTTCTTAACTATCATTTCCCGATGCTTCAAGCTTTGGCGAGGGTGACAATATTGAACCATTAATGCATGTGTCAGCAGGTCCTTCTATTCCTTTGTGGTGCTTGGTAGGGGTGTGACAGTTGTTGCCGGTGTTGCAGGCTTTGACAACCCTGGCTATGTGGAGGACAGCTCTGCCTCACAGCGATCTCACAGCAGCAGCGAGGCACCTCTCACTTATGAAGAGATGTACCGACGGGTAAGGCCTGCATGCAGCATTAGCAGCAGCTGCAGCAGCAGCAACATCAATAGCAGCAGTGACACTGGCAGCATCAATAGCAGTATCAACAGCAACAGCAGTATCAACAGCAACAGCAGTAGCAACAGCAACAGCAGTATCAACAGCAACAGCAGTATCAACAGCAACAGCAGTATCAACAGCAACAGCAGTAGCAACAGCAACAGCAGTATCAACAGCAACAGCAGTAGCAACAGCAACAGCAACAGCAGTAGCAACAGCAACAGCAGTAGCAACAGCAACAGCAGTATCAACAGCAACAGCAGTATCAACAGCAATAGCAGTATCAACAGCAATAGCAGTATCAACAGCAATAGCAGTATCAACAGCAACAGCAGTAGCAACAGCAACAGCAACAGCAGTATCAACAGCAATAGCAGTATCAACAGCAACAGCAGTATCAACAGCAACAGCAGTATCAACAGCAACAGCAGTATCAACAGCAACAGCAGTATCAACAGCAACAGCAGTATCAACAGCAACAGCAGTATCAACAGCAACAGCAGTAGCAACAGCAACAGCAACAGCAGTAGCAACAGCAATAGCAGTATCAACAGCAATAGCAGTATCAACAGCAACAGCAGTAGCAACAGCAACAGCAACAGCAGTATCAACAGCAACAGCAGTAGCAACAGCAACAGCAGTATCAACAGCAACAGCAGTATCAACAGCAACAGCAGTATCAACAGCAACAGCAGTAGCAACAGCAACAGCAACAGCAGTAGCAACAGCAATAGCAGTATCAACAGCAATAGCAGTATCAACAGCAACAGCAGTAGCAACAGCAACAGCAACAGCAGTAGCAACAGCAACAGCAGTAGCAACAGCAACAGCAGTATCAACAGCAACAGCAACAGCAGTATCAACAGCAACAGCAGTAGCAACAGCAACAGCAGTAGCAACAGCAACAGCAGTAGCAACAGCAACAGCAGTAGCAACAGCAATAGCAGTATCAACAGCAACAGCAGTATCAACAGCAATAGCAGTATCAACAGCAACAGCAGTATCAACAGCAACAGCAGTATCAACAGCAACAGCAGTAGCAACAGCAACAGCAGTAGCAACAGCAACAGCAGTAGCAACAGCAACAGCAGTATCAACAGCAATAGCAGTATCAACAGCAATAGCAGTATCAACAGCAACAGCAACAGCAGTAGCAACAGCAACAGCAACAGCAGTATCAACAGCAATAGCAGTATCAACAGCAATAGCAGTATCAACAGCAACAGCAGTAGCAACAGCAATAGCAGTATCAACAGCAACAGCAGTATCAACAGCAACAGCAGTATCAACAGCAACAGCAGTATCAACAGCAACAGCAGTAGCAACAGCAACAGCAACAGCAGTAGCAACAGCAATAGCAGTATCAACAGCAATAGCAGTATCAACAGCAACAGCAGTAGCAACAGCAACAGCAACAGCAGTATCAACAGCAACAGCAGTAGCAACAGCAACAGCAGTATCAACAGCAACAGCAGTATCAACAGCAACAGCAGTATCAACAGCAACAGCAGTAGCAACAGCAACAGCAACAGCAGTAGCAACAGCAACAGCAGTATCAACAGCAATAGCAGTATCAACAGCAACAGCAGTAGCAACAGCAACAGCAACAGCAGTAGCAACAGCAACAGCAGTAGCAACAGCAACAGCAGTATCAACAGCAACAGCAACAGCAGTATCAACAGCAACAGCAGTAGCAACAGCAACAGCAGTAGCAACAGCAACAGCAGTAGCAACAGCAACAGCAGTAGCAACAGCAATAGCAGTATCAACAGCAACAGCAGCAGCAGCATCAGTTTTTCATTTCTCATGCATTTTTAATCTTCAGAAAAATATGATTTGTGAACTTTTTAACTTTTGATGCCACACCATGAGCCCATAATATATGGAGTGATTTATCCCTTTATGATGACCTCATCAGTCAATCTGCAATGCATATTGTCAGTGGTTAATGGATCATAAAGTTGCTTTGTCTTAGCAGACCAGTAATTAATCAGAGTTTTATAGATTTGATCGCGTCAATGACACAAATCACAGTGAGACAAACTTGGTAAGAGGCAAGTTTTCAACAGGTTTTCTTGAGAAAAGTTAAAGAAATTGATGGGCATTCAAGAATTCTCCAGGCATGCATTTCAGTCATAAGAATCGTTACCATCACACTTTCTTCTTTAATCATGCCCCCTGGGGTCTGGGGGTGAGAATAGACCCACAGCGTCTCCCTACGTGTGTTGTAAGAGGCGAATAACTAGGGACGTCATGTCTTGTTTTGCATCGACTCTAAACTATAATTGTGATTTTTGACTCACATGCGAAGCAAAAGTGAGTCTATGTACTCACCCGTTTCGTCCGTCCGGGTGTCCGGGCGTCCGGGCGTCCGAAAACTTTAACGTTGGATTTTTCTCGGAGACTATTAAGTCTATCAATACCAAATGTGGCATGATGGTGTATGATGACAAGGCCTCAAAAAACATACATAGTGACTTGTCCTTGCTTCAAGGTCAAGGTCGCAGGGGCCATAAATGTTGTCTAAAAAACAGTCATTTTTCACATTTTCACAATTTTCTCTGAAGTTTTTGAGATTGGATACCTGACCTATATATGGTATATAGGGCAAAGTAATCACTATCGTTTGATACGTTTGGTTGACCTTGCTTCAAGGTCAAGGTCACAGGAGCTCTTCAAAGTTGGATTGTATACATATTTTGAAGTGACCTTGACCCTGAACTATGGAAGATAACTGTTTCAAACTTAATAATTATGTGGGGCACATGTTATACTTTCATCATGAGACACATTTGGTCACATATCATCAAGGTCAAGGTCACTTTGACCCTTATGAAATGTGACAAAAATGGGGTAGTCATAGGTGTCAAGTACTTTTAGTGTTTTGTCATGAGATTTTGCATGATTTGTCATGAGATTGATTACTTTGTCATGAGATTCGCGCGGCAATGAAACAAAACCAGTGAAAACGGCAAAATATGTGGGGGGTTTTCTTTATTACACAAGCACATGTATACTGCTAATATAAAATAGTACTGTACATCACTCATTAAGTCATTTGGTTTACATCCACTGCTCCACATTAGGCTTACTTATTAGTTGTGTGTTCAGTTCTCTATTTACATCCACTGCTTCTTTTCACTCACATATTCAGTTCTCTATTTACATCCACAGCCCTGCTCCCCCTCACTCACAAGTTCAGTTCTGACAGTTCTTTATTTACATCCACTGATCCTTCTCACTCACATGTTCAGTTCTCTATTTACATCCACAGCTTTGCTCCACCTCACTCACAAGTTCAGTTCTGACAGTTCTTTATTTACACCCACTGCTCCCCCTCACTCACAAGTTCAGTTCTGACAGTTCTCTATTTACATCCACTGATCCTTCTCACTCACATGTTCAGTTCTGACAGTTCTCTATATACATCCACTGCTCCCCCTCACTCACATGTTCAGTTTTCTATTTACATCCTGCTACAGTACCTCACAGTCACTGATGTTCTTTGTTGTTCTCATCAGTACAAGCCTTTGCTCTCTTGTGCATTGTGGAAGTCACCCGGAAATCATGACAACACTCATCAGAGTTCATCTTCACTTGCAAGAAAGCTGCCAGGGTGTCAGGAGCCAGACTGCTTCTGGCATCTCTGTGGATCTTTCTCACCATTGAGGACACTCTCTCACTGTCAGCATTGCTGTGGAGCAGACACAGAAGAGAAGGCAACACTTTGCCAAGCAGAGGGAACCTAACTTCTCCAAAAGGTGTTTTCATTGTGAGGATCTTCTTCCAGACAACATCCATTTTTTTGGCTTTTCCATTCTGATCTAAAAGTACCAGCTCACCCTCACCCAGGAGTTGAAAGTCTTCCCACTCCTCTTTCAGGTCTTCCTGGTCAACATCATCAGCAAATTTCATTGCCAGTGTCACAATGTCAGTGTATGGCAGCTGCTCTCTCTTGCTGGGGTCCAGGACCTGAAGATGTTCCAGGATCTCATCTCCAAATGGGAACTTGTTCAACATTTTCTGGACACAGGCTGTGTAGAACTGTCGAACATCATGCAAGAACTTGTGTTCTGTGGCTGGTGGGCTGTCAATTCTGTAGCCAGGCATCATTTTAATGATTTGTGTTGCCTTGGTCCTCTTACAGGAGAAGGATTGGGCCGCTTTCGAGCCAGGGATTCAACATCTTTTTCATGAGAATGGTGAAATGGTCGGCGGTTGTCGCTGGCAGGTTGTGTTTTGCAAGGAATTGGCAGAAGAGAATCTCTGACTCAGACACGGTCTTTCCTTGGTCCAAGTTGTTAGCCTGCCTCCGGAATGTAACATCGAGAGGGATGGGCTGTTTTGCTTTTATAAAAGCTTCTTTGTGCTTTGAAGATGCGAAGTGGCGAACTATGTCAAATCGCCCCGACGCCGATACCTTTACCGACCGTTTGCATGACTTGCAGTAAACAAAATCAGAGCCTGCATCCGGCTTGCTGATCTGCCCCTGAAACTCTTTGTCCGTTTCCCACTCACACTGGTATTTCGAAGAATACCGAGCCCTTTTCGCAGGCGGTTTCGAAGAAGACGCCATAATGGCGCTTTGAATCTCTTTGTTGTAGCACACTACGCATGCGCAAGAAGCGACTTCCGGCCCCTGACTTCCGCAAATCGCGCACTTACCGCGAGGCTTGTACACTTTCGCACTGTCCTCAGACGAACCTTTAAAAAAAATCAGTCCGACTAAAACGCAAAAATACGTGAGGTTTTCGTATCACGCCGTGAGACTTGAAAATCACTGAAATTGAGTGAGACTCACGCAAATTACGTGAGACTTGACACCTATGGGTAGTGAACCACTAAAAGTGACCATATCTCATGGTAGAAAGTGCCAATAAGCACCATTGTGCTTCCTGTGTCTTGAATTAACAGCTTTGTGTTGCATGACCTTGGGTGACCTTGACCTTGGGTCAAGGTCACATGTATTTTGGTAGGAAAAATGTGTAAAGCATTTCTTAGTGTATGATGTCATTGCTAGGTTTAGTTGTTTGACCTTGACCTTGAAGGTCACCTGAAGGTCAAGGTCATATAAAGGTCAAGGTCAAGCATGTGAGTCGTATGGGCTTTGCCCTTCTTGTTGTGTATAACGTCCTTGCATAGCCTACAGAGGGTGATAGGCTGTAAAACTTCCTCCCTGCCTCCAACTTGAACCTCATTTCAGGCTGCCCGCACACCTCGCAAACTCCGCATTGCCAGCGAGAGTGCTGCTGCCATTGCTGCCTCTCGCCATGGCATCCTGGTAGTCACAGACCCGGAGCAGCCTGGCACTCCTGGCAGCAGACTGCACAGTCAGGGAGGCCTGGAATCCCCCAGCAGTGTCGTCTACGTCTCCAGCGATGACCAGGACAAACTTCTCATGAACGAAGTCATCTACAACGAACGGACCGCTCTTTGATGAGGAGTTGTACATGCGTGATAAATACACAGTTCTCTGTAGAGCTGTTTGAAAGTGAAGTGAGTATGTGCCTATAGAGACAGTGTTGTGTGACTTCTGCATTGACAACTTGGCAATGCTCTGATAAGTCAAAGCTTATTGTTTTGATAAGTCATCTGTGATTGAAAACAGACCTTATTTTTGCCTCCAGCAGAAGATGACCTCATGTAAAGAACTCTAGTGATCCCTGACAGAGTGATCTGCAATGTGCAAGTGTTCCTTTGATGGAAAGAAAGTATATTCCTGAAGGAACTTCCCTGCTCTATCATGAAGTCCTGGCAACTTTGGCAAGTCGTCTTTGACGTGAACTGCTATCTGTAACGAAGTGCATAGCAGACAATCCCATTTATGGAAAATGTGCACTGCATCTCTCTTCTATGGGAGGTCATCATCAAAGTGCCAACATACTTCTGACAGTTGACTTCGAAAGTGGACATGATAAACGACAAGGAAATAGCATATTACTGCAATTTTTGATGAGGCGTAAATGTTACCTCAGTGATGGTCGGTGATATGAGCCCTTTGCTGAAACAAAGGACTGAATCCTACCAAGACATGGCCACTGCTACAGGAAATGGCATGTTTTGCTGAACTTCCACTACTGTAACGAATGGCAGGAGCTGCTTGATGCCCACCCCCCCCCCCCCCCCCCCACCCCCCACCCCCTCATTCCTCCTGGAAGTGGCTGCTGGACTTATGGGGCCCGCTTCAGTAGCTCAGCCAGGGGCAGTCCCAAGCAGTCCAAGAGGCTACCAGGGGTCATCTAGTCAGCATCTTGATGGCACTTTGAGAATTCAAGAGGTCTGCTTTGTGTGCAAATGTGTTTTACAGTTTCTGCTGACAACAGATGTCTCCATGGTGATGAAACTAATTATTTGCACGTTATCCCTGATGGGGTCTCAGCAGGATGTTGGGAAATTGTATTTTGGTAAATGTGGGTTTTTCAGCTCAGTTTCCAGTGTTTAAACAGGATCTGAAAACTTGCATCTTGTGTGCACAGAGTGCATGGATGCTGTAATGACAGTGGTTGAAAGAGGTCTTATGAAGTGAAAGTGACTCTCTCTGACTGAGCACATCTTACCCACGAGAGGGTAGTGCATCCAATGAAAGTTTGCTATGCATAGCTGAAGCACTGGATGAGAACATCTACTAGGAGCTGAGCATCTTAACAGTAACGTGCGGCCAGAGTAGCGCAATGCCTGCCTCATCAGCTGGAACCGCCCTGGCTGCTGGGCTTTCGAGGGCTGTTCCAGTATTCTCCAGTATGGATGCTCAGTCAATGCTTGAATGCTCCAACTACTTTGTGATGCAATGTTATGCATCCTTTTGAAATCTGCGTTTGATGGAGTCGGGTTTCTCTTCAGTAGTTTCCCGCGATGCAAGTCTGGAAGTGCAATGCAATGCTCACAAAAGTGCTCCTCAGTGATTGTGTGGTGGGGGAACGGGCGGGGGTGGGTTGGGCGGGGGTGGGGGGTTGTTAGATTATCTTGCAGCGAATACTCTGCTTTCCAACTTCGTCTCCAGGATGGCAAGATTTTACATACTCAAATGAAGTCTGTGATAATTTAGATTTTTTTCTACCCTTCTTCTTAGGTTTTCTGCAACGAGAAAGTCTGACAATTTATGAAAAAAATAGTGTTATTTAATTAATAGTCTATCATGATGTAGATGTCATAGCTCTGCTACAACGAAGAATTCCACATTCTAATGGTTGTCTTTTAAAACTAATTGACAGCATACATTAATGTTTTCAATTGAGTTGCAATGCATCTAAATGATGTTTGATTTCCCGTTATGCATATTTCAGATATAGCTGTGCTCCAACAAATGATTCCACATTGTAATGATTGATATTTTTGATAGAGTTATTTAAATGGTCTCTAAATGTTCCTATAATGCAGATTTAAGATTAATGACTATGCTCCAACAAATTATTACATGAATGGTTTAATAGATTTTTTTTCTGTTGGTGATGGGCACACATGAACTGCACATGCTTGGCAGAATAACCGGTAGATGAAAAATAATCTTTTTTGATTTGAACATCAAGACCCTTTGTGAAGTAGGGGATTAACATTGTACACAGGATTGGTAGATTCTATCTCCTTTAAGGACAGGGCTGGACCATGCAGGAACTGAATTGCACACAAAAAGTCAAAACGTTCATTGATGGAACTATTTTATCAACATGGTGCTTATGAAAGCTTCTACAACGAAAGATCAGGACATTGTCACCAGTGATGACAAGATTACAATATGCACATGAAGGATGCTTTCCTTGAAATCATAGGATTTTATGTATCCTTAGTTGTATTGTAAAAAACATTAAAATTGATTAATTAAAGCCTAAGCTAATATTTCATGTAGGACATTTTTAAGGAATCAACTTAATGTGAGGTACAGGTTGATTCTAAAGATAAGCTGATAGTCACATGAACTCCAGTATTGTTTTACTACTGTGGGACTGGGCCTATTGGAAAACTGAGAGCCTTTATATTTAAAAAATCTGTATCTTAGTGTGCATGCTAGTTTTTTTCTTTCTGATGTGCTGTGATAGGTTGTGGTTCGGTGGGAAATACGCCATATGCATATGATTTCATATCATTATATAGTTTTGCCATGATTGCTACTGCAAAGAGAACATATGTACCCAAGGTTTGTTATAGAGTCACTATTGTATTGTATACCCATCTGTACTGCTATCAGTCTCCTGCTGTCGATGACATCTGAGGTGAAAGTAGCTGTGTGATGGACCAACATTACAGTGGAAGTATTTCTGTGTTGCTATCAGCGTGGACAAGTCTTGAGCCAACACACAGATCAGTCGGACATGATGCACTACAGTCACAGGCAACTTTCTCCAACAAGCCAAGGGATTTCTTCCTCAGAGAAAGTGCATCTGTCTCTGACCGACAAAGTATTGTCACTTCATAACTGGCACAAGTACCAATGGCAGAAAAGCCATTACAATGACTATGGTTCCTCTCTTCCTACGCCCTCACAAGGGATCTTGGCAGTGGTGTGGTGGAGATGGTGTGCCCAGAATGGAGCCGACGTGACTGAAGAGACTTACAGATTTCGAAGCCAGAAGTGTCTCCATGGACGTAAATTTCAGATTGAAATAGACATGGGGTGGAGCTACTCTACATTGCCAATGAGGTCATGCCTGAAGGTTGTGGGTTTCACCTTCACACTTACTTTAAAACTGTTACAAATTTCAACGAAATCTTTTTTTATTGCTCACTATATTGCTTTTTGAAATCTGCATCTTCACGATTTGAAAACAGAAAATGCCACTACTGCAGAGCTTGAAGCTGCACTTGTACAGAAAGCCTGTGATGTTGTTAAAGCTTTGCTCAAATCCAGCTTTAGGTGTATTGTCTTGAGTGGTTTTACAAAAATCGTAGATGTTTAAGTATGGAGATTAGGATGACATTGAAACCAGTGAAATGATTATCCAGTGCTTAAATTTGTGGCTTCATGCAGCTTGCTGTGTTTCGTTGAATAATAATAATAATAATACAGACTATTTATAACGCACATACCTTCCCTAATAGTACGGAGGTGAGCAGAGAGCTGTTACATGAGTTCCTAAAAGTAAACTTTATGAAAACTTAACAGTTTTGCATGAATATGGTAGGATTTGTCATGAGAATCAACTACCCAGCACATAAATTTAAGATGATGCTTTGTTTGGTTGCATTTTTGAAAAA
>JAWQFJ010031741.1:32500-34292 GCA_034096865.1 Theodoxus fluviatilis | reverse complement strand
CCCTGATTGAACTTACACACACATATACGTGCACACACGCGTGCGCGCGCACACACACACTCACACATACACATACACACTCACTCACTACACCTACACATACACACACACTCACTACATACACACATACGTACACACACAAACACAAACACACACACACACACGCACACACACACACACACACACACACAAACGCACACACACACGCACAAACACACAAACGCACACACACAAACACACACACACCGCACCCCCACGCATCCTCCAACAGGCGTACAAAGCATTTTCCTGTCTTCTTATCTCTCATGATCCGTCCCACCCTTTCCTCACAAGCAAACTCATTTTCAAAGTTACTTCTGCTCCACTCATAGACATAGATGTCTTTAAGCTGTCATCCTCGAGACGGTAAAACTCTCCACACTGCTTGCATGTACCGGATGAGTTGATGGCCGATGAATCTTTAATGTGAAGACGATGGGATCAGTGCGCCATTTGCAAACAACGATCCCACGTGACATGATCATGCAAACAAAAGCCGGTCTGTTTGAGACGAGCTCTTACAAATATATCGAACTTCACAGCCTTTTCACTTCCATGGGAACTCGAGTTTGGGTGACCTCGATGAAGTGTTTGCAGAGGACTTGAGAAAAATCGTCGCCACTTAACTTCAGGGACCGTATAACTCTGTGCTATTGTTGGATTTGAAGAGCTTGGCTCTCCAAGAGTGACAGCAATGACAGATCGAAATCCAATCTCTGTGTGTCAGCAAGAGTGCATGCTGAAGTCAATAGGTCCCCCTCCTCAGTTTCGTCGCTCAAGGGTCGGTCTTTGTTGTTTTACACGAAGGTTTACTTCATTCAACTTCTATCTGTCTCAAGATCTCGAGTGAAAACGGTCTGTGTTTGATGAAGGATATCGTGTCCTCGAACATATCCGTTACGTCTCGAAATGTACGCGTGCTGTCGATCTAAGTGCAGCGTTCTGTCGCCACTTGTGGTAACAACAAAGTGGTCTCCCCTTTGGGTTGGGGTTAAGAATAATTATACCCATCGCGTCTGATCACGTGATGAGTAAAAGGCGAGTAAGTAGGGGAATGGAGAACTGATCTGCTCTTAATGTAGTCAGCTCTGGTGATGTCGTTGTGAATGGCTTTACATACTGGCCTTCACGGACTGTTAGGCTGTAAACTCCCACTAATACATTCACCTGCTTAGCAAAGCTAACAGTCCTTTGCAGGGTTGAAGCTTTCGATGGATAACTTTTCCCTGTGTATATATTTTTGTTTTCAAAGAAAAAATCCCCCTCAGAGTAAATTTAGACTGAACACTTATTAATTTTACCAGTGATTTCGATAAGATATACACATGTTCGTTCATATGATAACGTGATTAAATTCCTCAAAAACCGAATATGAGGTCTGGCAAAAGCATAACAACGATAGCAAACAACTTTGCTCTACGGTTGTTTGTTCTGCTTGGAGAGTACGACTTGATCAAAAAGGACAATGATCTACAGGGCGCGATTCAGATATAGATAAAGACAGCGAGGAGCATCCTTTTAAAACGGACAACAAAGAAACAGCAGGGAGGCATACAAGCCATTCAGTCTGCCCAACATGTCTGTACGTACTGTGAGGCTCCAGATACATCAACAACCGCCATTAACGCGAAACACTTCCATGAAGGCCTACTGACAGGCTACTCTACTTTGGGACCTTCCAGTGATGAGGTAAGGGCAAGTGGGGGTCAGGATGGACAAAACAAAAAGAGAGGAGGAGCCCATCCACAGGGTA
>JAWQFJ010031741.1:5000-25000 GCA_034096865.1 Theodoxus fluviatilis | reverse complement strand
AATCTGTCTGAGTGGGCGAATCATTTCTCAGGACATATATGGCGTGGTTTTTCTGCCATGTTCCCCGTCGACGTTCAGGGCACTGTGCGGGACCTCGGAGTGACAGCATTCCAAGATCTTTTCCAGTCAACAAATGCGAGTTTAAAGGAGGAGACACAGTGTTTTGTGGGCCAGCTCAGGCTCTGGCTATGTGTTTTCTGAGCTCTTCATTTTAACTCTAACTACTTGGCATACAAGTGGATAACTGTAGGACACGAAGCAGTCTTCAGAACAGATAAGCGTTGTTTGTTCTCTTCCTCTGTGTTTTTCCTCGTATGTACGATGGGAAAGTCACTGACACGACCCGTTTCAGTTTTGTTGTAAAGAGCATGCTGCAACTCGCCGAACCTTTGTAGGTGGATTTGAATACATCTTGCAGCAAATGTCTGTGATTATTATGTGTCCTGTTTTCAATCGATTTCTGGTGATTATTGGAAACCACGAACAGTTCTATAGATTGATTTTTCAACACGCAAAGTTTTTACTTAAGGACAAATTGAATCCTGGTACACTAGCGACATTTAGAATGTATACAATCACCGATTCTATTTACAAATTGCAAACACAAATTCTCACAGAAAAAATACTTGTGATTTATCACACGTTACTGCCATCGCATGGTACCCCACCCCCACCCCAAATCCTCACGGAGGAAACTGCTATAAAAGTCATAAACGACATTTCCAAATGTATCACATACTAGGGGCATGCCCTGCTGAGATCAAGTGGCAACCTGACACGGTAAATGATAACAATAAATTACATATTTCCATTTGGTCACGCCTAAATATACTGACTTTTGTCTCGCCCCAGTGACCCCCAATCCTCCATGTTACACCGTCTCAGCCTGTTCCTCAAACTCAGCTTGCAGGCGATACGCTTGGATCCCATTTCAGGACATCTTGAAGAGCGGAAGAGAAAGTCATTTCACGCTTGAGGGACGCAGGTTATCGTTTTACGGGTGGCTGATTCTCGGGAGCGTGAGATCTGAAACACTCCACCCCGGGTAGCGCATTGTGAAGCCGACACCCGACTGTGGGATGAACGCTGCTTTTGATACAGAAATCCATTGTATCACGCCCTTTCTCTGTTGCAAGGAGTTCAGGAAAGCATGAACGGTGTGAGAGAAAAGTTGGCCTTCTGTGTGTACCGGTCCGCCTTAACTCCGTAGGCCAATAAATGATGGTCACAGGAAGCAAAGCAAAATAGAAAGGAAGAGTCGACTGAATGGAGTGTACGTCAAACATCCACCGTCAATAGCGATCCTTAGAGAATGAGGTAAGCATAAACAAATGAAACACATGTTGTTTGTAACCAACATTAATTAAGTTAAAGAAGAAAGGAATAAGAATGAAGAAAAGGAAAGACAGAAAGATGGAAAGACAAACAAAACAATTTTGCCCAGTGTGTAGTCCGCTTGATTTGTGTAGTTAGAGAGAATGGAGAAGTGGCAAACTCCGAGGCCAAGTTACAACAACACCAATGTGTCTCCACTCGCTTTTTAGCTTTTTTTGTTTTTGCTCTTCCACCTCTCACCTCCAGCTTAAACTGCAGCGTCTTCTCTCCGTCACAAACGGCTGCCCCTGTTCCAGCAGCTCCACTCGGGTGGAAAACTGTGTTTATCGGGGTACAGCAGGTGGAAAACTGTGTTTATCGGGGTATATCAGGTGGAAATCAGACTTACCTGCCACTGTACTTTGCTTACAAATAGGAACCTATTGAAAGAAAATAGTTTGGTCTTTTCGTCCAGAGACGAATGACCTTGAAGACATCTTGGGTCAGGTTCCAGAATCTAATGCAGCATTTTATATTTTGTGGCCTGGACAAATCATATTGAGATATAGATGTTAGACAAAAGCAGACTGTTTTCTCACCTCGTTTTTCTTTAATGAAAATGATCGCTTCTCCATTGTTCATCTCTTTCCATGGCACACTATTTCGATGACCTGGTGATTATGAAGATAGAAGCAAGAATAACAATATTGCAATAGAGTCAACTAAATACCAATTGACGTCATCATTCATGACTTGAACATGAGCACCCTTTGTTTTACTCTCGTGCTGCAAGTCCTCCTTGTTTCAAACCCTGGTCTTCCTTTCCTTCCAGCATGGGCTTCTGTCTGCTGGTGGGTCAAGGACTGAGCTCCCTGCTGACCAAGGTCAAGGTCAAGTCGCCTCAAGTTCACAGGGTCATGGTCGCGTGCTTCCTGCTGTACCTTGCACTCCTGGGCACGAGGACGTGGATTCAGAACAGAGCGTGGCAGTCTCGTCAGACGCTCTTCCAGTGAGTATTCCTTCCCGCCATGTTTCATCCTATCCCACGCACAGTTTACCCTGCCTGCATCACTCCAAATCTCTCCATTGCTCTTGCCTCCCGCCCCTCCCCCTCCTCCGACTCCCCCCCTACCACCCCCTACCGCCAATGTCCGCCCGACCCTGCACCTTCCTTGTCTAAGTCCGTATGCTGTCATTTATGTCACGGATTGAAGGATCCTGCTGATTTGAAAACGCTGATAAAACTCTTAATGGAACACGTACAACACAGAATGACAGGGAAAGTGTTCTGCATGCATTTTCTGTCGTGCCCCTTGTGCCTAATGTGAACACTTTAGCTGGAAAAAGTTTGCTCTTTGCTCTTAATATACATCGTTGTACTTTTTAATCCATGCTTTAGCTTTACCTGTCGCTGTGTTTGTGTGTGTGCGCGCGCGCGTGTGTGTCTGTGTGTGTATGTGTATGTGTGTGTGTGCGTGTGCGTGCGTGAATTCCAGTGTGTGTGTGTGTGTTTTTTTTCTAGGAAAAGTTTAAACAATCTGAAACAGAAACTTTGTCGCGGCATGTTTCATGACGAAGACTCAAAGCCTGAAAAAATATGAAGCATAGTGGGAGTCTCACAGAGAACACACGAAGGAAGTGAGTACAGAATATTAAACACACACACACACACACACACACGCGCGCACGCGCGCACGCGCGCACACACACACACACACACACACACGCACGCACGCACGCACGCACACACACACACACGCGCGCGCGCGCGCGTGCTCGCACGCACACACATACACACACGCACATACACTCACACACACACACATACGCACGCACACACATACACACACACTCACACAAACCGTCAACTGTGTATGTTGCGCTCGAAGTGACTTTGAAGTCAACAAGATGCGCTGTTGATTCGTGCGTGTCCGTCAATACAGCGACTTGTAAAAGAAAACCTTGTTTGTGCTGATTATGCGGATCGAACAAAGAACCGACAATGATCCTAGGACATTGGTGCAATATATACATGTGATTCCGGTACGAGATAAGCAGAGCTCCTCCATCTAAACTTCAGTAACTTGAATGTCATGAGGGTTGGTTAGAGATGTAATCCCATCCTTGCCATCCACTGGCAAGTGAAAGATAGCCATCAAGAAACTTGACTCTTCTGCCAACTCCGCTGTTGAGAAAGACGAGTCCGTGCAATTGTGGTGACCCAGAAGCTGCCGATGGAATCTCAGTCGCCGGAATAGACTCGTTCAGTCCCAGGTCGTGAGCAAACACAAAGGCGTAGATTTTGATGACTGTAACCCAATCGGATCTGCCGACAATGTACAGCGCGTCTCACTTGAGCCTACAGTATGTACCACAAAGAATGAACTTCCTGTGTGTGGACGGGGTGTAGATCTCCACCTGATGTCTCCCTACGCTGCTTTGAATCCAGTGTTAAAGACAGAATATCTGTTCAGTACGGACGTGGGCGAATCAAGAGTGGTGAAAATGATTGAGGGAGGGAGGGAGGGAAGGAGGGAAGGGAAGGGAAGGGAAAGGAAGGGAGGGAGAGAGGGAGGGAGGGAGGGAGGAGGAGAAGGAGGAGGAGGAGGAGAAAAGAAAGAAAAAGAGAAAGAGAAAGAAGAAGAAAGGAGAGAAAGAAGAATGATGAAGGAAGAAGGAAGAAGGAGAAAGAAGAAAGAAGAAAGAAGAAGAAAAAGAAGAAGGAAGAAAGAAGAAAGAAGAAAGAAGAAAGAAGAAGAAGAAGAAGAAGAAGAAGAAGAAGAAGAAGAAGAAGAAGAAGAAGAAGAAGAAGAAGAAGAAGAAGACGGAGGAGGAGATAATGATAGAGATGAAGAACTAGAAGGAGTGGTGTTAGAGAGGATAAAATCACACATTAAATGTTGAAAGTTAATCGTCGTCGTTGTCGCCGTCATAGCATTTAATGACGGCAGTTTTGCCGGCCTAGTCTGAACACTCGTCGCCACCTGCAAGTTGACCCGAAGCAAACATTGTCGCCACTCAGTGCTGCTCTGCTCACAGTCCTAATAAACACCATGAAAACAAACACAATACTGTCTGAGCTTTCAATAATCCCAAACATCCACGAAGGTATAGAGCAGCGTTGATTTGTACTTTGGACACTCGCTCTCAACTTTGTCGTGAATTCAAGCAGTGTTTTCTCCTCTTTTCTGGCGCACACAGCCCCGCTAACTAGTCTGCAGGCAGGCGGAGTGTACCTCCTCTGTTTGCCTCCACGAACTGCCCACACTGCAGCACACACGACGCAGACGATAGACCAGCGAGAAGCGAGAAGTCAGTCACACACACTCATTGCTCCACTCCCACACCGAATTCCTCACCGTTCGCTGTGTGGCCACCCACGCTACGTGCAGACGAGCATCCTTGCAGAAGGAAAGTTTTTCTCTCTCTACGTCACGTACTCTTGTAGAGGCAGACGATCGCCAACTTGGGTTGGGCAAACTTGGCCACAATGGCAATTTTTGCCTTTGAAGTTCTCGCCTTTCACAGGCAACTGGCTGGACATGCGACCTGAAGTTTGTAGAGAGAAGATTGTGAACCAGTGCTTACATGCACAAAGCCCTGTGTTTGCATTTATTTATCGCCTGGACACGAAAACGTAGCGGCTGTGTGTGTATGTGTGCATGGCTGTCTTTCATGCGTGTTTTTGATCGGGACTAGAACACATGTTGTCGAAGTCGAAAAGACAGGCGGAAATTTGAGACTTCTCGATTGTTAACTGTGCATACACTCTGGACGAAAAGAAAAGAAAGTTTTACTTCAGTTCTTTCATGCCGTGCTCCAGTATTTGCAACCAAAGATCTGCCTTTTCAGTCGTGGGTCTGCGATAACCAAGAATGGTTTGTGTAAAGGATGGCCTTTGAAGATAAGTGAACAGCATGAGCAGTGATTCCAGACCAATGATTCTCGATTATCCGTTTAGATAAAAGCTGTCTGAAAACGAACGTTAACAACCTTACAAAGGTATTTTCATAAGGGTTTACTTTCAGAAGTGCACGTTCATGCGTGCAGTGAATGTATGTTTGGCTACTTAGACCTGCTAGGTCATACAACTTTAGCGAGCTCATGATAATTATTCATAGAAATTGAAAGCTAACGAGCTTTGAACGACTTGCTGGCCGTCGTTCGGAGAGACTCCTGAATCACTTTGCCACTGTGATCCATGTCAGATTCGCACAGAAGTCGACGTCAGTGGTGTTTTTCAATACTGAAGTTGCTGCGATGCCAAGTCTTGCTCATCCTCGTTCTCTTCTTGCCATCTCTTTCTGTCGTGGGAAATGTGGATTCACAAACCTGAAGTAGAAACACAAAAGACTCTACCCCTAATCAATTCTCTCACCCGCCATCTTAAATGTCGTGTATAGCACAATGGTGCTGGAGAAGGAGTGCTGTGTCGGAGGAGAAAATAAAACGTTTTGGTTTGTTTAGTGAACAATAACGTATTTACATCAGTAAAAAACGATTTGGTTTGTTTAGTGAACAATAACGTATTTACATCAGTAAAAAACGTTTTGGTTTGTTTAGTGAACAATAACGTATTTACATCAGTAAAAAACGTTTTGGTTTGTTTAGTGAACAATAACGTATTTACATCAGTAAAAAACGTTTTGGTTTGTTTAGTGAACAATAACGTATTTACATCAGTAAAAAACGTTTTGGCGCTCTTGGAACGTTTGGTAGACATCAGGTCGAAATGTTTTACTGTAGGTGAAAAGTAAGCATTGTGTGTGAAGTCCTGGACAGTGCAGAGACAATACTGCTGTCGTCCCGGCTAAGATGGTCGGGTCACTTCGTTAGGATGAGCAACAACCGCATCCCGAAGCAGCTATTTGTATTCCTCGGCGAATTGACTCACGGAAAAAGGAAAGTTGGTCGGCCGCGCAAGCGCTATAAGCAACTGAAAACAGATCTGAGATGGCGTGGTATCGGACCGCTTCAGCTTCAGGAGGCAGCGCAGGATCGCCCCCTGGTGGCGAGCAATCACTCGCAAGGCATCCGCAGCGCTGGAGGAGGAGCGTCGCCAGCATCCATGCAGCAGACCGTGAGCGGCGACACAGAGCGGGGACAGCTTCCATGATAGCCACAGACTTCCAGTGCTCCTCTTACTTTAAACTTTGCCGCTTGAGACTGGGTCTGCAGAGCCACCAAAGGATCCGTAGGCACGGGAGCGGAACCAGCCATCCTTGAAGCAAGAGACAACCCAAGGAGCAAAGTGTGCCCTCAAGGCAGTTGCTAGAACTGCTCGGGACTATGTACCACATCTTGTTAAAGACCTGGGCCCGTATTCACAACGGCGATTTATCGGCGATTTATTTTAACTCCGATTTATCTCTAAACTCAGACGCTTCCAACTGCCTGTTCCGCTCTCCCTTGGCTGGAAACCAGTATATAGCAAAGCGCAACCTAGAATCCTCTGACGAGCGTACCTTATCTAACCGATCAAGATAACGCGGGGCTAGGGGATAAATCGAGTGTTAAAAAGATAAATCGCCGTGTTTGTCATGCCAGCTTCCATCTATATTCTTTGATAATCTATTATCTACCTCGACTTCTGCATGTGCGTCTCTCTCCTGTTCTTACTCATCGGTGTCTTTGTTTTAATGTCGCTTGTGCTTTTTTGGCTATGTCCTGCCCTTCTGCATTTTTGCACACGGCGCACCAATTCCAACGTGATAAGAGCTCTCCAGTCAAATGAGTCCTAGATATTCTCTTCCTCATTCCCCGCCGTATTATTTAGTACAGACCTTTCAGTCACGTTGTAGTGTGTCGCGCATATCGTTTTCTGGGCCCGTATCCAGAACGGCGATTTATCTTTTTAACACTCGATTTATCCCCTAGCCCCGCGTTATCTTGATCGGTTAGAAAAGGTACGCTCGTCAGAGGATCCTAGGTTGCGCTTTGCTATATATACTGGTTTCCAGCCAAGGAAGAGCGGAACAGACAGTTGGAATCGTCTGAGTTTAGAGATAAATCGGAGTTAAAATAAATCGCCGATAAATCGCCGTTGTGAATACGGGCCCTGATGGTTTTTATCGCGACCGGGAGCAAATGATGAGCACAAAGAAATGAAATGAAAGTAAAAGCCTCCCAGAATGGTTTGACACTAATTCGAGACTATATCGACTACAAAGGCCAGCATAAACCTCCGTTGAAACCACCTTAGTCATACGAGTCGGAATCAATCTCGCGGTGTTGTCTGGAAATTCGGTCTTCCAAAGGGTGGTGACCTGAGCTCTGGTCCACCCCGGGGGTGTAATTCATGAACTTGGACTTTCGCGAGCACTGGTCTTGGACTTGTGAGTCCAGGACTAGTCCTAGACCACCGCGTAGCCTGGGACTAGTCCTGGACTCAGCGAGTCTATGATTCACGAACCCAGACTGGGTGTTGACTTGAAAGGCTGGGACTGATTGACCTAGTCCATGGATTATTTTTAGAATGATGTGGATTTCCCGGGGATTCCGCCCAGTGCGCAAGCGCATAGCGTACCGCTTTAAACTTCCCGTCAAAAATGACGGCCACGATCGGTAGCAAAACCTCGAAGAAAAGCCCCGATTTCACGGAGCGGGAATCGGATAGCTATCATAAAAGCGGTGTCAGCAAGATACGGATACATTAAAAGCAGCATACACACAGCCCAAGCAAACAAAAGAAGACGGACAGCGTGGGAGGAGGTGACAAATGAAGTGCGAGGTGAGTGAGGCTGGCTCGAGTGTGTGTGTGTGTGTGTGTGTGTGTGTGTGTGTCACCGTTTATTAAGTTCATCAGCAAGAGGCAAACGAGCAGAAGATCAAGTTTTACAATATGGCAGGATTTCCAAGTGAGAACCATTGAAATTCAGTAAGGAAGGGGTGGAACAATAATCTGTCTTGATGAGGATAAAATATACACACACAGTGACACTGACACACACACGCACACACACACTCGATCAGCCTCAACTCACTTTCCCCACCAAACTCGTGAAACCCTGGCGATCGTCACACATTTTCTCAGTTACCAAAAATAAAGCAATTTAATCTGAGCAGTGTTTTCATAACACAGATGCAATTTTAATGTATCATTTTCATAGCATCAGACAACACTAGCATTGTACCCAATGTCAATAGCAGCAGGCAGGTTCGAGGACAACACTGTTTACTGGTGTCGCAGCGGTCCGCGCTTCAGCTATAAATAGCAGTGCGCGAAGCTCGGCGACCTGCATTTCCAACTGTAAAATGTAAGCGTTTTCACGACCTATTGATGCAATCAACATACAGCTTTCATAATTTAATGCTGTTCATGGCTTATACTTTCTTTGGATGGGTTTCCAGTGTCCCAAAATACAGCTTATTATTTGCGAACCGTGAACAGGTCGGCCATTTAATTTCGCGCTGGTCTTGGACTTTGGTGTGTAGTCCAACAAATCCTTGGACCACCGTAGTCCGCAGTTCAGTCTGCCGACTGAACAAAGTCCACGTTCATGAATTGTAGACTACGACAGTCCAAGTTCATGAATTGTAGACAACGACAGTGGTCCTAGACTAGTCTTAGACCACGCTGAAAGTCCAAGTTCATGAATTACACCCCCGAGGCACACGTGTTTAGTCTGTCCACATGGGTCACTCCCGCATGAAAGACTGTGTGGATGTGGGTGAATGGGTGGTCTGGAGAGCGGAAGTCCAGTTCCAGCCAATGTCGTCACGCCTCAGTGAGCAGCTGAGGTTTCGGACCTTCATTTCCGGCTTGAATTCCCGTCTTGGGTGTATAATACTTGTCTTCCCTGTCCACGCTGTTTTCGTACCATTGCTTCGCTGACCTCCCCCCAAAAGCAAAAACAAGTGAAAGTGCTAAGTGGAGATGGCAAGGGAGAAGAGAGGAGGAGAGGGAGGAGGAGGCGAACAATTACAGCGTGGCGGAGGAAGAGGAGCAGGAACATGGACAGAAGGAGGAGAAGGAGGAAAAGGAACGAAAAGAGCAGGTAGTGCATGAAGAGAATAAGAAGCATGATAATGATGATGATGATGATGATGATGATGATGATGAGGAGGAGGAGGAGGAGGAGGAGGAGGAGGAGGAGGGAGGAGGAGGAGGAGGAGGAGGGAGGAGGAGGAGGAGGAGGGAGTTTTACAACCTATAAGCCTCTGCAGGCTGTGTATGGTCGGTATTACCTCTACACATCAAGGATATGTAGAACTTGTAGCCATGATGACGACGGAGCTGATGATGAGGATGCTGATGTTGCAGGTCTGGTGTGACGGCCCTGCCCTGGAATGCCAAGGTCCACTACAACTACGCCAACTTCCTGAAGGACAGCGGTCAGCAGTCCACGGCTGTCCATCACTACAGGACTGCCCTCAGGTGCGTGTGTGTCCGAGGTTGTGTGTGTGTCCGTGTGTGTGTATGTGTGTGTGTGTGTCGTGTGTGTGTGTTTGTGTGTATATGCATGAAAGAGTGTATGTGTGTGTGTGTGTGTGTGTGTGTGTGTGTGTGTATGTGCGTGTGTGTGTGTCTGTGTGTGTTTGTGAATGTGTGTCCGCATGTGCGTATGTGCGTGTGTGTGTCTGTGTATGCGTGTGTCCGTGTATGTGTGTGTGTGTGAGTGTGTGTGTGTGTGTGTGTGTGTGTGTGTGTGTGTGTGTGTGAGAGAGTGAGAGAGAGAGAGAGAGAGAGAGAGAGAGAGAGAGAGAGAGAGTGTGTGTGTGTATGTGTGCGTGTGTGTGTGTGTATGTGTGCGTGTGTGTATGTGTGTGTGTGTGTGTGTGTGTGTGTGTGTGTGCGTGTCCTTTGTTTTTATTTATGTCAATTTGTTAGCTGTCGGTCCATTCGGCAACGATGTATGATACTAGCAGTATGCAGCAGTGTATGCGGTTTCTTCAGGGGCATCAAAGACCCGCCAATGATTAAATTAAATCTGTAAATTTTCTTTGGACCGTTTCGCTGATTTTGTGCAGCAAATGTTAGTATGTTAACAGTCTTTTATTTTACATGTAATTTAGGAACAGTCGTGAAATGTTCCTTCTTTGTGACTACTTTAAACACAAAAGCTCAAATACTACATTCTTTTAACTGCGAAAAGTCGCACTTGCTATTAAGAAAACTGTGTTTGTAGATTTGGGTAAAAAGAAGCAACACAGGGCCTACACTACGCGTCAACTTATTGGGATACTGGGAAACAGATCTTTAAAAGGTCTCCAAGGCACACTACGTGTACTCAACAAGAAGAACCACAACACGCCCTCAAACACCACTGCAGTGAATTCCTCACACGCTACATGAACGAATGAATGAATGAATGAATGAATGAATGAATGAATGAATAATGAATAATGAATGGATGAATGAAAGAATGAAGGTTTGTGGCCTGTCACCCCGTGTAGGCTATGTAGAGCCATTGATCACAAAACGACTGGAGTTGGTCAGAGCGGAAGCAAGTCAAATCGTCATGTCCTTAGTCATTCGCCTCACTGCAACTCACTGGGGGATCACACATCGAGGGTTGGGAGAGGGGGATCACACATCTAGGGTTGGGACCGGGGGATCACACTATCGAGGGTTGGGACCGAGGGATCACACATCGAGGGTTGGGACCGGGGGATCACACATCGAGGGTTGGGACCGAGGGATCACACATCGAAGGTTGGGACCAGGGGATCACCTATCGAAGGTTGGGACCGAGGGATCACACATCGAAGGTTGGGACCAGGGGATCACCTATCGAAGGTTGGGACCGGGGGATCACACGTCGAGGGTTGGGACCGGGGGATCACACATCGAAGGTTGGGACCGAGGGATCACACATCGAAGGTTGGGACCAGGGGATCACCTATCGAGGGTTGGGACCGGGGGATCACACGTCGAAGGTTGGGACCGGGGGATCACACGTCGAAGGTTGGGACCGGGGGATCACCTATCGAAGGTTGGGACCGAGGGATCACACATCGAGGGTTGGGACCAGGGGATCACCTATCGAGGGTTGGGACCGGGGGATCACACGTCGAGGGTTGGGACCGGGGGATCACACGTCGAGGGTTGGGACCGGGGGATCACACGTCGAGGGTTGGGACCGGGGGATCACACGTCGAGGGTTGGGACCGGGGGATCACACGTCGAGGGTTGGGACCGGGGGATCACACGTCGAGGGTTGGGACGAAGGCGAGGCAGACGACATGTTTGCGATGTTGATCGATGTCTCCCCCAATCCACTCTCCAAGCAAAACGTCTTCAAGTGGCAGGTGAATGGACTGCCCGAATGGGCGGGATGGGTCTTGTGTGTGCAGGTCACTAATCCCTCACTACGCCCTGCACTTCAAGCTGACCTCACTCTGCTCAAGAGAGACGCCATGCTTGACAGCTTTTGCGGGGGTGGAGAATGCGGGGTAAGGGTTGGGGGGGGGGGGAGAGGCGGGGGAAGGGGGGGGGGAGGGGTAGTCGGGATTGTGGGGGACAGGTGGCGCTCCTGACGTTGTCTGACAGCCAGTCCTGACTGGGGCTCTAGGAGGGGCCGAGATATCAGGTCCCCTGCTGACTCCTTGGTCTACTTCTCGCTGTTCTGATATATATACTCTTTTGCAGTGTCCACCTTGCTGTGCCTGTGTTAGCTTTTCTTTGTGTGCTGACCTGTCTGTCTGTCTGTCTGTCTGTCTGTCTGTCTCCCTCCCTCCCTCCCTCCCTCCCTCTCTCCCTCCCTCCCTCCCTCCCTCCCTCCCTCCCTCCCTCCCTCCCTCCCTCCCTCCCTCCCTCCCTCTCTCTGTCTCTCTCTCTGTCTGTCTCTCTCTGTCTGTCTGTCTGTCTGTCTCTCTCTCTCTCTCTCTGTCTCTCTCTGTCTCTCTCTGTTTCTGTCTCTCTGTTTCTGTCTCTCTCTCTCTCTCTGTCTCTCTCTGTCTCTGTCTCTCTCTTTCTCTCTCTCTCTGACTCTTTCTCTGTCTGTCTCTCTCTCTCTCTCTCTCTCTCTCTCTCTCTCTCTCTCTCTCTCTCTCTAGCTCGCTCTGGTGTATCTCTGCATAAGAAACTGTCGTTTCGCGCAGGCAGTTTTTGGAGTGGGAGGTGTTCTAGGTGCGACTTACAGCACACTTTTTCTGGGCCCTGGCCCTCAGTCAGTGAGGGCGTCGTTCTCTCTGTGTATGGGACGGTGCACCACACACATTGAACAGAAACGCCTACGCCTGCGCCTTCAACAAGAAACATGAGCCCACAGGTCCTGAAATGCAGAGAACGTGCATGACGAGTTTGATCCCCCGCCTCCCCCCTCCCCCCCCCCTCCCCCCCCCCTCCCCCCCCTCCCTCCCCCTCCCCCCCCTCCCTGTTATAATGAGAAGATATGTGTAGAATGTAGGGATCGAGAACCACTTGTTCGATACACTCAGGCTCATAGAAAGTTTCATGCAGCTTTTTAATGTTGCGACAGTCTTCATGACTTGTAGATTTGCGCAGAACAGCGATTCGATGGAAACTACCGCTGTTTCTAACGCGATTCAGGCCTAGAGGACTTCTTGCTTTGCCGAAAATTTAATGTGGGTCTCATCCGAGGACGATTTTTACAGTGTGTCTTCCTTTCATTCTTCCACTTTTTTCTTGTCTCGCTTTTGAAATATGCTTTTTATTCGGTTTAAGAGGTATTCTTCAAAATAATTCAAAGATACAGTGTAGAAATTCCTTTTGAGAAAGAGGTAGGCGAAACTGTTGAAAACGTATTATTCGTCGCAGAAAAACTTAAAGAGAAATGGATAGTCTTGAGCTCTCCGAGATGTTTGCACACCCCCATGAACTTTTCTGCACGATGTGCATAGACTGCTGCACACAGGCAAGAGAGGAGAAAGCCACATTGTGTGAAGACGCTCACGGCTTATCTATACCCTCAGGCTACACTTACGCACTTCTTTTTTTCCTCCTCCACTAGAGAGCTCCAACTAGGGGAGGCAACTGATACAATATTGACTCTGCGCGTAGCTGACTTCGCGTCGGGGTCTTGCACGTAAGGTTTGCGCGTGCACCTGGCTGCACCCATTCACGGACACTTAGGGCTGAAACCCATGGGAGGTGTCTGCCATACATGTAGAGTCGTGGGTCACTGACTCCTACCGTTCGCTGGGCATGTTTTTGTTGCCTATTAGAGTTTGCACCTGTACATTTCTCTTCAGCTATTATTCCATCTTATCGTTTGTATAAGCAATGTCGCTTTCAATCAGGTGTTTCTGCCTTTACGCTCTGCTGCGTGAGAAGGGGAATGTACAAGAGCGTATCTAAAGGCCTCGTAGAACCCTTTCACGCCAGTGAGTTGGTTTCTGTTCCTTGTCCATCGTGTGGAGAAAATGAGGACTCCATAGGTAGACGACCTGCAAATGATGGTTTTCTGAAGAATGGATTTTTGTTTCTATGTCAAGACGGATATATACTTTTGTGCCATAGCCTAAAATCAATGAAATACCTCGTGTTACTAACATTATTCAATACTACAAAGTGTTCCTGCGTGGGTCCCTTTGTTGTCGGGATACTCTACGGGGCTTTTAAAGGTTGTCAGATACATTGATGATAATGTCATGCAATGTCTAAGTGCGTAGTAATGTCTGAACGGGAACACGACAAATCGTGCATGCATGGGCTCAGCCACGTTTACAGCTTCCCTTTCTCAATCCCTCCTCCTGTTCGCCAACCCCGAACCAAACCCGTCCCCTGCTCTTCAGAACTATCCTCATCTCCTGTACTCAGCCGCATACTTCACCAATTGGATGTCTTTCCACCCTGCCTGCATTTTGAAGTCTCAGACTTGGATGGCTGATAGATTACATTGCACTCCATTGTCTATGCAGTCACTGTGAGGAGGTCAGGACGTCTCGCTGTCGTAAAGCAGATGAGGACCCAGGTTAACTGCCCAGAGGAAAGATTTGTGTGCAGGAAGAGTCGTCAAGACCGTTAAACCCTGTGGGGAGTGCACAGCACTGCTGGGAAAAATATGCTTCTTGTGTATGCCTTGACGACGTAATGAGCTTCTTGTCCGATTCTTCTCTCTCTCTCTCTCTCTCTCTCTCTCTCTCTCTCTCTCTCTCTCTCTCTCTCTCCTCTCTCTCTCTCTCTCTCTCTCTCTCTCTCTCTCTCTCTCCTCTCTCTGCTCTCTCTCTCCTCTCTCTCTCTCTCTCTCTCTCTCTCTCTCTCTCTCTCTCTCTCTCTCTCTCTCCCCTCCTCCTCTTCTTCTTCTTCTTCTTCTTCTTCTTCTTCTTCTTCTTCTTCTTCTTCTTCTTCTTCTTCTTCTTCTTCTTCTTCTTCTTCTTCTTCTTCTTCTTCTTCCCAAACGATGGCTTATTGAGTGCGTGAGCATCGCAGAATAATCATATCCTTGGTTCATGTTCAGCATCTCGAACACACTGTGCTTGATGTAACAAAGTTCACGGAGTTTCACTTGCAGATGTATTTTCGCCAGTCTGTGTTGCTGCCTGCTCTGTCAAATGTTTCCATTTGAAGTTACTCAGAAGAGATATCGAGATTAGTGGAAAGATGCCCGCACCCTCCCTCACCCCCACTCCCTCCCCCACCCCCACCCCACTTCTTCCCCGTTTGTCCTAGGAGGCAAACAGAGCTCTTACTTTAAAAGCCACATACAAGGTATGTATTGCTGGCTTCGATGCCATCGTCACTTTTCCCGATGGACACGCCATCTTGAACCTTTTCAGGGCACGGAGTGAGCTTTTACAGTTGCAGTCATTACTCTCTAGTTGGCGTTCGACATGCCACTCATCCTTCCCTGGCCTGGTGGTGATGTGGATGAATGACTTTACATACTGCCCTGTTTCAGCTGATGGTCCTTGGCCAGTCTCGCACGGTGAAGATTACCCAGCCCTGACTCACGTTCAGGAGGACCATTAGGGTTGTACGTAAGGTTCATTGAGCGGGTGCAATGTCCATTTCCGAGCAAAGGGACTCTCCTGAGCCCTGTCTAGTCTGCTCCAGCCAATACAAAGTCCATGCTAGTCGTCGCTTCGCTTCGCTATGGGCAGTAGGGCACTTTTAGATTCTTTAAATCAGAGTCACTGTTGCGGGCCTACCGTTGTCAATGCTTTTGAAGTGTGCCTCTATGGTGCAGTAATAAACAATGTTGATCTGTTGCTGGAACAAGGTGGATCCCCGTTTGGCTCAACTAGCTTGTGACACACGTGGAGCCGATCTCATGGGACTAGTGCTAAACGGATCTAGAGTGAGCAGCTGAAGAGAAATTTGATGGAAGATGAGACTGGTGGTGCTTTGAAAAATTTATACATTTCGGGCCCTTGGTACGTGGGAAATTCTATTGCAATGGTTTATGTGACGCAGGGGACAAGATGATTTTTCCCAAAATAGCCCGAACTGCATCTTTATACTGGTATAGTATTTGCGGGTAATTATTGCAGGCTAGTTTTGCAAACGCAAATCTAGTCAATATATTACTCATAGGTGTTATATGGAATACCCCCTTCGATGGGACTTTTCTACTCATTATCAGAAACTACACACTTGTGAACGCTAAAAGACAAGGTTGTAACATGTGCGAAAAAGGCATTACTTTTAAAGATCTGCAAAGACTGCAGTCTTAGAAGACGTAATTTACAGTCGCCATGCTGGCAAAAACTGTTGACTTTTAAATGTCATAAATCATAGTGCAGACATGTGAGCCATTCAGGAGAAATGGGGTGGTCAACGATAGATTGTGGACAAGGTCAATAGTCTGGGTTCAAGTGGGGGCCTGGGGTCACATAAGTTAAACTCTGGACTTGTTTGCCTTGTCGGACAGACAGCGACAGTCCTGTGCGATCTCCAACGACTGGGGACGTCAAATAGACATGCCGTGAACCCAAACACCGGCGTCTTACCTTGAAAGATATCGGCAATTTAAAAATATAGAAAAGAAACAAAAAATGCTGCAGTTGCGCGTATGCGCCCACTTCTTTCGTTATTATTCCAGCGACTCCGGGGTTCAAACCCATTGCTCACTGAATCCACAAAATTTTCTTTTCACGGCTATTTTTTAATGCACGGGGTAGCATATGCTGCACGCACACATGTAAGGATGAGTACTGTTATAACCCTGGGGCGAAACTCCCCTCCGAGTTGAGGTGCAAAGACCTTCTGGGCGCTGACGACAGCAGTCACAGCAAAGGGCGGGTTGTGCATTGAGCCGTGCTTGTCTAACCCCGGGGTAAGGGCACCTGGCTTTGTTGGGGCTGAATGCAGCCCAGGCTTTGACTCCAGGGCCGGGATGTGTGAAGGGTGATGTCTCGGGCCGCCAGATGCACTTGATGCACACAGCCCCGACTGAGCAGGGCGGCCTCCCGCCGTGTTATGGCTGCTCCACTTGCATTTGCATGTCCATGCTGCGTGGAGGGGCGCAGAAAGGGAGACGAGGAGCATTGAGAGAGCGTGCTTGTGCAATCCGTCCCACTGCACACACGTCGCTCGCACGGCGCGCACGTCCCCTTGTTGTGACTGGGCCAGAAGTGCTTCTCTTGCTGCTTCGCGTCCCATTGCAGCAGGGCGGGGCTTTTCCCTTATGAGAAAGTCAGTCTGGAGGACACAGTTGGTCATTGTGGAACACTCCATGCGAAAGGTGTGCCGTGAACATTTCATGAGTGAGGGTCGTATTCTCGTGCGTGTTGCATTCACCAAAGATCCTTTTCTAGAAATTTGACTGAAGACGTGTGGACTTAAACTGTCGTTAGAGTTTCCTCAATGAACAGTGATAGGGCATCCTTGGAATTATGTGCTTAAAGGAGAAAGAGGAGGAGGGAGGGAGGAAGGAAGGGAGGGAGGGAGGGAGCGAGGGAGGGAGGGAGAGAGGAGAAGGAGACGATAGTAGTTGTTTTCAAGAACCATATAATAAATTCACCCACCTAGTTGGGGTTTTTGGTTCTGCACCTACAGGAAGGGGCAGTCTTTGGTATTACTGCCAGCAACACCCATCCGTCAACTCCTACCGAACTCATATTCTCAGAGGCCGTCTTCCCAATTTCATCGTGTCGCTTTCACAAGCGTTCCTGAATGCAATAGTGGACTGCAGGGGCGTCGCGAAGAGTTAGCGAGTCGCCGTGAATGGTTTCCCATCTCCTTGCCGTGTTGCCGCCTGCACCGACTGCACCTCCCATCAACGCCTTGTCGTTGTAAGGCCGTGCCAATGTTGACATTGGTTAGCCCACACGGCTTTGCGTTATCCTAGTATCCCCAGTGAGTTGGGGGTGTGGAATCTGTTTTGAGGTTGTGATAGTCGGGACCTGTAACGATGCAAAACCCGATGCAAGAGGTGGGGTGGGAATACGTTCGGAGCACTTGAAAACCAGATGGTCAAATAATTGAAGTCTTTGATTGTTTGTAAAATTACCTATAGATTTTATTGTGAACATTAATTACCTGGTTGATATGCAACAGTGTGTATGTCCGATATCTTACACTGCAAATCTCATTATAAGTACAACGGATATCTCCAATACATTATGTACGATCTGCATGTAACAGACGTTTGAAAAAAAGCAGAACCCACGCACACGCTATGCTCTCGTTGCAAGTTAAACCCATGTCTTAATGGGACTGCAGGCTGCATTCCGTACATTACTGACCAGTATGCTCATGGATATATCTAAGTGCCGGGGTCGGGTGTACAGTTACTGAAAAGAAGAGTAAAAGACAAGCAACCGACTGTTTCTTTCATGAGCAAGTCTGGCCCTGAAGAGGGCCGTTTGGGGGTTGTACTGCCGCCGATGCGGGTAATCACCGCTACAGGATGGAGAGGCAGCGGGTTGGCAGGGGCGTGCAGCGATGCTCTGTATTTCTTTACGGCAAGCTTTCGAAGCTGAGGCTTCTTCATCAGGCCAAAGTAACAAGGCTGGCTGTGGAAAAGAAATATATACTGTGACAAGGGCCGGTGAAACACGTGCAGGGCGGCGAGGTAGTGAGGAGAGTTCAGTGAAGGAAGCCAAAAGGAGTGCTTTGCACCAACATCACGGGGCGGGAGCGGCCTCAACAGGGTAAGCACTAAAAAGGCGTGCGGGGACAGCTTCATCGATAGTGACTCAGGAGTCCCATGTCCCTATTGAGGCCATCCTCGTGGGTGTGGAATTTGGACATGAGTTTGAGCTCAGCCACTCTGCGTCGCTGTAGGTCAGTCAGTCCACCTCTTAGCACACTGACGAGCATGTCAGAGGTGGTGTGGCTCGGGAGGTTGAAGTGCTCGGCCACAGGCAGGGGGGAACCGTTCCGGATGGTGGCGCGATGGCTGTTCATGCGCTGTCGGAGCTGTTGGCTGGTTTCTCCGACATACCATGCGTCGCTGCACCCTCTGCGGCAACGGATGAGGTAGACCACGTGGCTGGAGGAGCAAGAGTACTGGCCCCTTACTCGGTGTGTCACGTGGTCCCTGACTATGGTGGTATCGGTGCAGATGATGGCACAGCCAGCCTTGTTACTTTGGCCTGATGAAGAAGCCTCAGCTTCGAAAGCTTGCCGTAAAGAAATACAGAGCATCGCTGCACGCCCCTGCCAACCCGCTGCCTCTCCATCCTGTAGCGGTGATTACCCGCATCGGCGGCAGTACAACCCCCAAACGGCCCTCTTCAGGGCCAGACTTGCTCATGAAAGAAACAGTCGGTTGCTTGTCTTTTACTCTTCTTTTCAGTATGCTCATAACAGTGTTGTGGGGTTTTACATGGATTACACTCAGTCCGCACTCAGTAAATGTGCTTCTTATCATCTGTGAGGCTTCGGGGCGGAGTGGTCAGCGCGCTTGACCGGCAGTCGCGTGCGGCTAGTTGGTGCGGCGTTCGAAGCTGCGCGGATTCTAGAGTTGCATCCTTGAGCAAGATGCTTTACTCACATTGCCTCTCCCCACCCAGGAGTAAAACCGGTACCTGTGAGGGCTGAGCTGGAAAATTGTGAAAACTAACTTTGGCGCGTTCATCCGCAGTCTCGTTGCATGCTTCCCAGGGAGTTGAGATGGCGATGGATTGATAAAAAAGGTAGCCCGATGACCAGGGGGTAAATGTGTGCGGTTTGAGCATCCCTCGATGGGTGGAAAGTCGCTATATAAAAAAGAGCACCTTTACTTTTACTTATAATGCAATGCCTACAGCAACACAATATAGTGTACCTGTATTTGCAGGCTGTGCATATCCGACGCATGCATTAAATAATAAATGATAGCTTATTACGTGCTTCATACTGCAAATTCTGGTATTGTTTGTCGGTACATCTCCACGGCACTGGTTGTGTCCCATGCATTGCCTTCCTGTGGACGTCTACACCGCAGCCTGAACCTTCACCACAGTTTGCCTGCACTCCCATGTGTTTCACACAACCCACAGAGTTGCTTGTTAGTATACCTACATGTTGTAGACTGTGCGCCAAGACTTACATATCTCCATACATACATGTTACAAGCTGTAACCACAGAACTGCTTTCCGGTGTACCTGTGTTTTTCGGAGTGTACCAACAGAAACACTTACTAGCATACGTACGTGTTACAGATTGTATCTGAATCAATGCTTATCTGCATATTTACTTGTACAGATGGCAACTCTACAATTGCTTACATGTATACATATGTGTTACAGACTGTATCCCCATCATGTCTAACCTGCATATTTACTTGTACAGATGGCAACTCTACAATTGCTTACATGAATACCTGTATGTTACAGACTGTATCCCCATTTA
>JAWQFJ010031740.1:7500-14427 GCA_034096865.1 Theodoxus fluviatilis | reverse complement strand
CCACCACCACCACCACCACCACTACCACCACTACCATCACCCCCCCCCCCCTCACCACCACCACCACCACCTCTACTCTCCGTGGCCACTCCCTACCAATCCAACTTCTACACACGCTCACAGACCCCTGGGCTCCAAGAAATCCTGATTTGTTCACACTGCAGATACCACACCGGCAGGCACGGCCGCGCGGACTCACGGCAGAGTAACCTCCCTTGTCACGCCCCTCGATATCGACTGCTCGCCAGGTGGCGGGCCTCTCTCGGGGAGCAGCGCGGGGCAGGCTGGGTAAAAGACGTCACTTCCCCTCGCGCTGTTCCGCGTTCCACCACGTGCCGCTCAGCGGCAGCGCTTCTGCCATTTCGTATCCCGTCGTTCCCTGCTCCTGCAGACTATCGGTTGTCTCCAAATGTCGGAATGATGCCCGGAAGCGAACATTCCGCGACGAATTTTCCCGAGGATGTCTCCCGCGTCTGACCAGATTCCCCTTCCCGCGACTCTCGGAGACAGCTTGGAGAGAGAGAGAGAGAGAGATGTGATAGCGACACAAGACAGACGGCCAGTCCTTGAAGGAGTCTCTCTGTGGTGACACCCTCTGTTGCAGTCTGGCTAGGAACCTCCACTCAGCACGTCAAGAAGGTATCCCTGTCATACGTTTCCCTTTCTGTACGGCTCATGACTATCTCCGACCCTCGCCATTGTTGTAGAGAGAAGACATTGAGGAGTCGCCTTCTGTTCTGATCTGAAAGTTACAGACCTCTGCGGCCGTCTCACGGAGAGGAGGACGGAAAACTTCTGCCACATTCCCTGGATTAACCATGCTTAGCGCGACTTGCGTAGGTGTTGTGGAGAGGAGATAATCCACAGTCGCCACCTGGTGTCAAGTGACGGTTACACACGCTTGCGGCTGCCACAGCGAGAGGGGGTGGCCCACTCTCTCAGTTCTACATCGGCAATACAAACCTTTGAACGACCTACAGCACTGTCACAGCGAGAAGGGGTGGCCCTACCACTCTCAGTTCTACATCGGCAATACAAACCTTTGAACGACCTACAGCACTGTCACAGAGGGCAGACGAGACGCATCCGAGTCACCTCCTGGTGTCATCTGAACGTTTCAAGTCTCTGTGGCCATCGCAACAAGAGAACATTGCTTAACCGCCACCAGTTCTCCGCTGGAAAAACAAAACTCGCTGCGCTGTCAATGACAAACCCCCCACCAAAACAAAAAGAGAGAGGGCGCTTTCGAGATATCTTCTGATCCAATCTGGAAGCGTGAATCTCAGCCTTTGTCAAAAATATGAGAGGTCGTATAACCATCCCCTCTGATCAGCACTGGAAATATATATAATATTCTGCTGTTGAAGAGGGAAGCCACACTTCAATTTCAAGTCTGTGATTACCGATTGTTACGAAATGTTGTGAAAGTTCTTACAAGTGCTCTCTGCTCTACCTCCAGAAGATCGATGCGATTGCAGATTGGGTAGGAAGAATTCTACTGTTTCTCGTGATGAGAATGCAGAAATATCCTCGTGAAGTCGGAATACAAGCGTTTTCACATTTGGAACTACAACTATCTGTGAGGAAACTGTATTCAGTAAGAATTTTGTGTTCTCTAATGGAAATGTCACTTTTGAACCGTCTCGCCTAATTGACATATTTCGTGTGACTTCCTAATATTTCTAATTTTGACCTCTTTGACCTAAAGGATGTGTGTCTAGTTGACGCTACAGTGTCTCCCAGTATCAGCATGGTTGCCATGACAACAGCGGGTAGGCGGTGACATATCTGGTGCATTATAAACTGCGAACACAGGAACCCGAGTACTGTGAAAATCTCCAATCGAATCCCCAACTGCAACTATGCTACCCACATATTAATCTTTCCCTCGCTCTGTTCACAGGGTGCCGTAGTTCTGTGCAAACTCTGCCCTCAGAATCCTCAATGGCGGATACTCGTCCTCCAGGATCTCCATTTTGGTTTTTGAGCGATGCAGATGTCATGATGTCAAAGGCCACGCAGTGAGAGAAGCTTGCCTTTCGAAGGAGGACATCCTGCAGGCATTTTTCATCTCCGCGCTTCGTGAAACCTGAACTGCACCATTAGAGAATTTCCTTCTTGGGCAGCGGGAAAAAGAGCGGGAGCACCTGCACTTTTCCACTTCAAGACAACACGTCTTTGATGACTGAGGAACTGTTGAGGCTGCAGTTGCCTCTGAGCCCTATAGGCGGCAGCGCGTCATGAACTTTCAAACTGGAGGTCTTCCACGTTAGAAGTCGTGGGGCTGGAGGCGGCGTTGTGGCTTTTTAAAAACTTGTCTTCATACCCCTCCCTGCAAGAACTCACACGCCCCCGGCTGAGGGACCGAGGTCCGTTTGGGATCCTGATTCGAGGCAGTGAGCTCTGACTATCAACTTTACTTCGTTATCGGCCTCGTTTTCGTTTTTCACTGCTGCGTTTCGAGCTGGGAGACGTAATTGTACGGCTTGTAATGCATGGTAATGCCGGCAGACTTGAATGCAAAACCTGAACAAGTCACCAGGCCCGTCTGTCTGTTTTTCCCTACACTCCATGAGGCTCTGAGGATCTGCAAGTGCAGAGTGAAAGACACTCCAGGAGGCTCTGAGGATCTGCAAGTGCAGAGTGAAAGACACTCCAGGAGGCTGTGAGGATCTGCAAGTGCAGAGTGAAAGACACTCCAAGAGGCTCTGAGGATCTCCAAGTGCAGAGTGAAAGACACTCCAGGAGGCTGTGAGGATCTGCAAGTGCAGAGTGAAAGACACTCCAGGAGGCTGTGAGGATCTGCAAGTGCAGAGTGAAAGACACTCCAGGAGGCTGTGAGGATCTGCAAGTGCAGAGTGAAAGACACTCCAGGAGGCTCTGAGGATCTGCAAGTGCAGAGTGAAAGACACTCCAGGAGGCTGTGAGGATCTGCAAGTGCAGAGTGAAAGACACTCCAGGAGGTTCTGAGGATCTGCAAGTGCAGAGTGAAAGACACTCCAGGAGGCTGTGAGGATCTGCAAGTGCAGAGTGAAAGACACTCCAGGAGGCTGTGAGGATCTGCAAGTGCAGAGTGAAAGACACTCCAGGAGGTTCTGAGGATCTGCAAGTGCAGAGTGAAAGACACTCCAGGAGGTTCTGAGGATCTGCAAGTGCAGAGTGAAAGACACTCCAGGAGGCTGTGAGGATCTGCAAGTGCAGAGTGAAAGACACTCCAGGAGGCTCTGAGGATCTGCAAGTGCAGAGTGAAAGACACTCCAGGAGGCTCTGAGGATCTGCAAGTGCAGAGTGAAAGACACTCCAGGAGGCTCTGAGGATCTCCAAGTGCAGAGTGAAAGACACTCCAGGAGGCTCTGAGGATCTGCAAGTGCAGAGTGAAAGACACTCCAGGAGGCTCTGAGGATCTGCAAGTGCAGAGTGAAAGACACTCCAGGAGGCTCTGAGGATCTCCAAGTGCAGAGTGAAAGACACTCCAGGAGGCTCTGAGGATCTGCAAGTGCAGAGTGAAAGACACTCCAGGAGGCTGTGAGGATCTGCAAGTGCAGAGTGAAAGACACTCCAGGAGGCTGTGAGGATCTGCAAGTGCAGAGTGAAAGACACTCCAGGAGGCTGTGAGGATCTGCAAGTGCAGAGTGAAAGACACTCCAGGAGGCTGTGAGGATCTGCAAGTGCAGAGTGAAAGACACTCCAGGAGGCTCTGAGGATCTGCAAGTGCAGAGTGAAAGACACTCCAGGAGGCTGTGAGGATCTGCAAGTGCAGAGTGAAAGACACTCCAGGAGGTTCTGAGGATCTGCAAGTGCAGAGTGAAAGACACTCCAGGAGGCTGTGAGGATCTGCAAGTGCAGAGTGAAAGACACTCCAGGAGGCTGTGAGGATCTGCAAGTGCAGAGTGAAAGACACTCCAGGAGGTTCTGAGGATCTGCAAGTGCAGAGTGAAAGACACTCCAGGAGGTTCTGAGGATCTGCAAGTGCAGAGTGAAAGACACTCCAGGAGGCTGTGAGGATCTGCAAGTGCAGAGTGAAAGACACTCCAGGAGGTTCTGAGGATCTGCAAGTGCAGAGTGAAAGACACTCCAGGAGGCTCTGAGGATCTGCAAGTGCAGAGTGAAAGACACTCCAGGAGGCTCTGAGGATCTCCAAGTGCAGAGTGAAAGACACTCCAGGAGGCTCTGAGGATCTGCAAGTGCAGAGTGAAAGACACTCCAGGAGGCTCTGAGGATCTGCAAGTGCAGAGTGAAAGACACTCCAGGAGGCTCTGAGGATCTCCAAGTGCAGAGTGAAAGACACTCCAGGAGGCTCTGAGGATCTGCAAGTGCAGAGTGAAAGACACTCCAGGAGGCTCTGAGGATCTGCAAGTGCAGAGTGAAAGACACTCCAAGAGGCTCTGAGGATCTGCAAGTGCAGAGTGAAAGACACTCCAAGAGGCTCTGAGGATCTGCAAGTGCAGAGTGAAAGACACTCCAAGAGGCTCTGAGGATCTCCAAGTGCACCTTCCCTCGCGACTTTCCCCAAGATCTCTGGCGGCTGCGGCCCATGCTGCGTGACGTACAAAGATTCGCGACGAGAACTTGCTGCTAACTCCATCGACATCTGCCTCTGTCTCTGTCACCGACGTGTGAGATTGAAGTGAACGATATTCTAACACGGTGGAAACAAGCAGGTCTGTTTATTTTTTTTTAACTTGGCGCCATTTCTTGGGGTCCATTCCTCGTTGCTTCCACCCATGTGCAAAACTGGAGTCATGAAGCTTGGAGTACAATGTATATTTCAAAAATGCGGGGTTTTTTATGCTCCTGTCTCCTCCCTTGACTAATTCTGTATCTTTTTCCCCTCGTTTGAGACAACTGTCGAGGAGCAGTTGGTGTGAAACACGCAGATTTGTTCCAGCAGCTTGTGTCGTCTCTTGGTTTTTCTTCATCGCAGCGCAAATTCCAGCCTCATTAAATTCCTGGAAGTTGACAAGTTTACGCTAAGAACGGAAATTTGAGCCTCAAACAAGCTGCAATCTCCAGCAAAGCGTGTCTTCTTCAACTTTATCACGCACAGGGATCGTGTTTTTGCGAAAGCGGAGAGAGCCGGAGACAGCCGGAGGCAGCCGGAGGGCAGCCGGAGAGAGCGAGAGGAAATCAGATTGGATTCTGCAAGTGACACATGCAAAGCACACCCACACCGGCCGTCACTGCTTGATAGCGGATGGCGCCAGCAAACGGCCCTTTTCAGGACGAAGCAGCACTGAGAAAGAAGCAATCAGTCGGAATTATTGTCACCATTTACTGGCCCTCAGTTTCTGTCCCGTCCCGGCAACCACTCCCAGTTCTTACAGGTGACGTGAGTCCTAGTACGTGACGTGAGTCCTAGTACGTGACGCGAGTCCTAGTCCGTGACGCGAGTCCGAGGACGTGACGTGAGTCCTAGTCCGTGACGCGAGTCCTAGTACGTGACGCGAGTCCTAGTACGTGACGCGAGTCCTAGTCCGTGACGCGAGTCCTAGTACGTGACGCGAGTCTTAGTACGTGACGCGAGTCCTAGGACGTGACGCGAGTCCTAGTACGTGACGCGCGTCCTAGTCCGTGACGCGAGTCCTAGTACGTGACGCGAGTCCTAGTCCGTGACGCGAGTCCTAGTACGTGACGCGAGTCCTAGTACGTGACGCGAGTCCTAGGACGTGACGCGAGTCCTAGTACGTGACGCGAGTCCTAGTGCGTGACGCGAGTCCTAGTACGTGACGCGAGTCCTAGTCCGTGACGCGAGTCCTAGTACGTGACGCGAGTCCTAGTACGTGACGCGAGTCCTAGTACGTGACGCGAGTCCTAGTACGTGACGCGAGTCCTAGTACGTGACGCGAGTCCTAGTACGTGACGCGAGTCCTAGTACGTGACGCGAGTCCTAGTACGTGACGCGAGTCCTAGTACGTGACGCGAGTCCTAGTACGTGACGCGAGTCCTAGTCCGTGACGCGAGTCCTAGTACGTGACGCGAGCCCTAGTACGTGACGTGAGTCCTAGTACGTGACGCGAGTCATAGTACGTGACGCGAGTCCTAGTACGTGACGCGAGTCCTAGTACGTGACGCGAGTCCTAGTACGTGACGCGAGTCCTAGTACGTGACGCGAGTCCTAGTACGTGACGCGAGTCCTAGTACGTGACGCGAGTCCTAGTACGTGACGCGAGTCCTAGTACGTGACGCGAGCCCTAGTACGTGACGCGAGTCCTAGTACGTGACGCGAGTCCTAGTACGTGACGCGAGTCCTAGTACGTGACGCAAGCCCTAGTACGTGACGCGAGTCCTAGTACGTGACGCGAGTCCTAGTACGTGACGCGAGCCCTAGTACGTGACGCGAGTCCTAGTACGTGACGCGAGTCATAGTACGTGACGCGAGTCCTAGTACGTGACGCGAGTCCTAGTACGTGACGCGAGTCCTAGTACGTGACGCGAGTCCTAGTACGTGACGCGAGTCCTAGTACGTGACGCGAGTCCTAGTACGTGACGCGAGCCCTAGTACGTGACGCGAGTCCTAGTACGTGACGCGAGTCCTAGTACGTGACGCGAGTCCTAGTACGTGACGCGAGTCCTAGTACGTGACGCGAGTCCTAGTACGTGACGCGAGTCATAGTACGTGACGCGAGTCATAGTACGTGACGCGAGTCCTAGTGCGTGACGCGAGTCCTAGTGCGTGACGCGAGTCCTAGTACGTGACGTGTTGGCGTGAGACCAAGTCCCTGGTCTGGCCTCCCTCGGCTTCAGGCTCCAAAGTTCTCCTCCTCAGGCCCAGGTCGCTGTCCTGGCGGTTCCTTCCTGTCTTGCAAACCCATGATTCGATCGGAGAGAACGATAGATACAAAAAGGGACTTTCCTGACTGCTGGGAAATACTCGCGAGGTCCAGGAAGTGCGTGGCTGTAGTTTTGTCTTGAGCCGATAATTAGCAG
>JAWQFJ010031740.1:0-2500 GCA_034096865.1 Theodoxus fluviatilis | reverse complement strand
AGACACATAGACACAGAGACAGACACATAGACACAGAGACAGACACATAGACACAGAGACAGACACATAGACACAGAGACAGACACATAGACACAGAGACAGACACATAGACACAGAGACAGACACATAGACACAGAGACAGACACATAGACACAGAGACAGACACATAGACACAGAGACAGACACATAGACACAGAGACAGACACATAGACACAGAGACAGACACATAGACACAGAGACAGACACATAGACACAGAGACAGACACATAGACACAGAGACAGACACATAGACACAGAGACAGACACATAGACACAGAGACAGACACATAGACACAGAGACAGACACATAGACACAGAGACAGACACATAGACACAGAGACAGACACATAGACACAGAGACAGACACATAGACACAGAGACAGACACATAGACACAGAGACAGACACATAGACACAGAGACAGACACATAGACACAGAGACAGACACATAGACACAGAGACAGACACATAGACACAGAGACAGACACATAGACACAGAGACAGACACATAGACACAGAGACAGACACATAGACACAGAGACAGACACATAGACACAGAGACAGACACATAGACACAGAGACAGACACATAGACACAGAGACAGACACATAGACACAGAGACAGACACATAGACACAGAGACAGACACATAGACACAGAGACAGACACATAGACACAGAGACAGACACATAGACACAGAGACAGACACATAGACACAGAGACAGACACATAGACACAGAGACAGACACATAGACACAGAGACAGACACATAGACACAGAGACAGACACATAGACACAGAGACAGACACATAGACACAGAGACAGACACATAGACACAGAGACAGACACATAGACACAGAGACAGACACATAGACACAGAGACAGACACATAGACACAGAGACAGACACATAGACACAGAGACAGACACATAGACACAGAGACAGACACATAGACACAGAGACAGACACATAGACACAGAGACAGACACATAGACACAGAGACAGACACATAGACACAGAGACAGACACATAGACACAGAGACAGACACATAGACACAGAGACAGACACATAGACACAGAGACAGACACATAGACACAGAGACAGACACATAGACACAGAGACAGACACATAGACACAGAGACAGACACATAGACACAGAGACAGACACATAGACACAGAGACAGACACATAGACACAGAGACAGACACATAGACACAGAGACAGACACATAGACACAGAGACAGACACATAGACACAGAGACAGACACATAGACACAGAGACAGACACATAGACACAGAGACAGACACATAGACACAGAGACAGACACATAGACACAGAGACAGACACATAGACACAGAGACAGACACATAGACACAGAGACAGACACATAGACACAGAGACAGACACATAGACACAGAGACAGACACATAGACACAGAGACAGACACATAGACACAGAGACAGACACATAGACACAGAGACAGACACATAGACACAGAGACAGACACATAGACACAGAGACAGACACATAGACACAGAGACAGACACATAGACACAGAGACAGACACATAGACACAGAGACAGACACATAGACACAGAGACAGACACATAGACACAGAGACAGACACATAGACACAGAGACAGACACATAGACACAGAGACAGACACATAGACACAGAGACAGACACATAGACACAGAGACAGACACATAGACACAGAGACAGACACATAGACACAGAGACAGACACATAGACACAGAGACAGACACATAGACACAGAGACAGACACATAGACACAGAGACAGACACATAGACACAGAGACAGACACATAGACACAGAGACAGACACATAGACACAGAGACAGACACATAGACACAGAGACAGACACATAGACACAGAGACAGACACATAGACACAGAGACAGACACATAGACACAGAGACAGACACATAGACACAGAGACAGACACATAGACACAGAGACAGACACATAGACACAGAGACAGACACATAGACACAGAGACAGACACATAGACACAGAGACAGACACATAGACACAGAGACAGACACATAGACACAGAGACAGACACATAGACACAGAGACAGACACATAGACACAGAGACAGACACATAGACACAGAGACAGACACATAGACACAGAGACAGACACATAGACACAGAGACAGACACATAGACACAGAGACAGACACATAGACACAGAGACAGACACATAGACACAGAGACAGACACATAGACACAGAGACAGACACAAGGACACAGAGACAGACACAAGGACACAGAGACAGACACAAGGACACAGAGACAGACACAAGGACACAGAGACAGACACAAGGACACAGAGACAGACACAAGGACACAAACACAGACACAAGGACACAGAGACAGACACTATGACACAGAGACAGACACTATGACACAGAGACAGACACAAGGACACAGAGAC
>JAWQFJ010031739.1:5000-19028 GCA_034096865.1 Theodoxus fluviatilis | reverse complement strand
GATGGAATAGATGGATGGAATGGATGGATGGATCTATGGATGGATGGATGGATGGATGAATGGATGAATGGGTGGATGGATGGATGGGTGGGTGTGTGGTTGGGTGGGATGGATGGATGCATGGATGGATGGATGGATGGAATAGATGGATGGAATGGATGGATGGATCTATGGATGGATGGATGGGCAGAATGGATGGATGGATGGATGGATGAATGGGTGAATGGATGAATGGTGGATGGATAAATTATGTTTTACGGCCTACTGGCCTTCGTTGGTCACGAGATCACCGGAAATGACTGGAGTAGGTGCAAGTCATGATTTCCCTAGTTATTTGTCTTGTACGAATTGCTTAAGGCCGTCGTACACGAGGCGATTTTACCCTGGCAATCTCGCAAGCGTCATTGTGGCAGCCAATCACGGCTGGCAATAGTGAAGCAAAGGCGTCAGTAGCGCTCTGCCATTGGGAGATATTTTTGTCAGTCCGTGTGTGGCGTGTGGAATTGCCTCGTGTGCGAAGGCCTTTGTCAGTCCGTGTGTGGCGTGTGGAATCGCCTCGTGTGCGAAGGCCTTTGTCAGTCCGTGTGTGGCGTGTGGAATTGCCTCGTGTGCGAAGGCCTTTGTCAGCCAGTGTGTGGCGTGTGGAATCGCCTCGTGTGCGAAGGCCTTTGTCAGTCCGTGTGTGGCGTGTGGAATTGCCTCGTGTGCGAAGGCCTTTGTCAGTCCGTGTGTGGCGTGTGGAATTGCCTCGTGTGCGAAGGCCTTTGTCAGTCCGTGTGTGGCGTGTGGAATTGCCTCGTGTGCGAAGGCCTTTGTCAGTCCGTGTGTGGCGTGTGGAATTGCCTCGTGTGCGAAGGCCTTTGTCAGTCCGTGTGTGGCGTGTGGAATTGCCTCGTGTGCGAAGGCCTTTGTCAGTCCGTGTGTGGCGTGTGGAATTGCCTCGTGTGCGAAGGCCTTTGTCAGTCCGTGTGTGGCGTGTGGAATTGACTCAGCGGGTGTCTTCTGACCCCCAACCCACAGGGAGTTCTTCATATTGAAGGCAAGCGACAGCATGGCGGATGGTCGGAACATCTGTCCTTTCGCCATGCCTCCTGGCATGGATCCTATATAGATGGATAGCTGACTGTGGCATGTAGAGAAATAAGTTCGCCGATAGCCTCGTTTTCAACACTTTTCTGATTTCCCTTCCGGTTGCTCCGCTTTCAATGGCCGATGCCTTTGTTAGTGTAAACACCTGGCGAAAATCACGAATTTTGTGTCTTAGTTTTAGCCATCTTAATTTTTTCTCCGCATAAGTCGGTGGAAAATGTGTCTAGTTTGTAACCTGTGTTTAGTATTGTTGTCAGCCATTTCTGAAACGCCTTGTTACCTCTAGAGTCAACCAGTGTGTTGCGACATGAATGACAGTGATACAAGAGCTGCCGTGGTTCCTAAACCAATATCAAGGAGGGCGAACAGTACTTCAGATGGAGCCAAGTGTTATGTTGTTGATTGTAAGGTATCATCAGTGGCATGCAGGGCACATTCTTTCGTTGGAATTCCAAGAAAAGGTGTCAGTGAAGCGAAAGACAAATGAAGATCAGCCATCATTGCTAAAATTGATCGAGTGGACTAAGCATTCAACCCAGACATGGCCAAGATCTGCAGTCGACACTTTGACGATGCTTGCATCAAACGAGGTACGTTTCTGTCATTATAATTTGTTTCAGTGGGATGTGGGTGTGTTAGACGTCATTTGTCTTTAAAATCAAAACAAATCTTCACCTCATCTTGGACAGAACAGCGTACATTCTTCGCGCACTTCTATTTATAGATGACGCGCGGACCTCAGCGACACCAGGAATTCGCTTGACAGTGGCGTCCGTAGCAGACGAACTAGATAGATAGCCTGACCAAAGTGCTTTGTTTTCCGTCAAAAGTGGAATGAAAGGTTGGGGAACGAGGAACACAATCAGACGCAATGAAATCATCAGCCACGGCCATGCCATCCCTACTGCATTCCGTCACACACGCTTTCACTCACACAAATAGGCGCGCGCGATCTCGAGCCATTTAAACTGCGATCGCTCACTTTCGTCCCCCCCCCTCCTCTGCCTTCCACCCTCACGCCAACGTCGAGATCGGAATGACAGCAGACATTCACACAACATCTACACGAACATTTACACACAGACGACGCACACACTTACACACAGACTCTGTACTTCTCTCGCAAGCAGTCTGAACAGCCTGACCAAAGTGCTTTGTTTTCCGTCAAAAGTGGAATGAATACCATTTTTTTTACTGCAAAGTGTGTCTGGGATGCCTGCAAATGTACTTACAGTTTTAACTGATGGAATAAATCATCACTGTTTGAACAATTATCTGTTTTACTTACCATGAGAATTCGCTCGTCAGCGGCGTCCATAGTAAGCGGATTAACCGGAAGTGCAATCAGAAAAGTGTTGAAAACGAGGCCATCGGCGAACTTCTTATATGACACAGCGCGTGCAGGCTGAGCGAGCCAGCCGTCCATATGATGTAGGGTCCATGCTCCTGGAGACCTGCATCTAGCAAGGAAGTCATTACCTTGAAGGTCAACCTTGACATGCCCTCGACAGCAAACGATCTACTTGAAAATGGCGCACTGAAGGGCCAAGTGGTTCAGACACAGCCAGCACCTACTCTCACTGTCCAAGGCTCCGCACGATCTAGTCTCGACCCCAATGTCATGTCACTGTCATGAATGAACAATTCTAGATTTTGTTTCTTTGTCTGTCTTTCTCTCGGCACAGCAGGCTCCCTTCCAGTGGCTGCGTGACGTCATGTCTCTGACACTGTGTCTGACGCTGGTGTTGGTGCAGCTGGTGACGTCATCAGAAGCCAGTGCTTACCCTCTCAGGTGGGCAGTCATAAATCTACTACTACTACTACTACTACTGCTGCTGCTGCTGCTGCTGCTACTACTACTACTACTACTACTACTATTTCTACTACTTTCTTCTTCAAATCTAGACAGGCGAATTGTGCAAAATTTGTATATTTTGGAAACACCCGCCTACTTGAAATGAATCTTTTGTTCCGCCCTGCTGCATGTGCGTCATAGCTGCCCAGCTGCGCGTCATTGGTATCTCTTTCGTCAATTTGTGCGTCATTGCTGTAATTGCTGCCAAGCCATTCGTCATTGGTGTCATTACTGCCACTTTGTGCATCATTACTGTGAATACGTCAAACTGTATGTCATTGATGTAATTGCTGCCAAGCCATGCGTCATTGCTGTGATTGCGTCAAGATGTCCGTCATTGATGTAATTACTGCCACACTGTGCATCATTACTGTGATTGCGTCAAACTGTGCGTCATTGATGTAATCACTGCCACACTGTGCATCATTACTGTGATTGCGTCAAACTGTGCGTCATTGATGTAATTACTGCCACACTGTGCATCGTTGGTGTGTTTGCGTCAGACTGTGCGTCATTGATGTAATTACTGCCACACTGTGCAACATTACTGTGATTACGTCAAACTGTGCGTCATTGATGTAATTACTGCCACACTGTGCAACATTACTGTGATTACGTCAAACTGTGCGTCATTGATGTAATTACTAACACATCACTGTGATTGCGTCAAGCTGTGCGTCATTGATTTAATTACTAACACATTGCTGTAATTGCGTCAAACTGTGCGTCATTGATGTAATTACTGCCACACTGTGCATCATTACTGTGATTGCGTCAAACTGTGCGTCATTGATGTAATTACTAACACATTACTGTGATTGCGTCAAACTATGCGTCATTGATGTAATTATTAACACATTACTGTGATTGCGTCAAACTATGCGTCATTGATGTAATTACTAACACATTACTGTGATTGCGTCAAACTGTGCGTCATTGATGTAATCACTGCCACACTGTGCATCATTACTGTGATTGCGTCAAACTGTGCGTCATTGATGTAATTACTGCCACACTGTGCAACATTACTGTGATTGCGTCAAACTGTGCGTCATTGATGTAATTACTGCCACACTGTGCAACATTACTGTGATTGCGTCAAACTGTGCGTCATTGATGTAATTACTAACACATTGCTGTAATTGCGTCAGACTTTACGTCACTGCTGCAGGGCACCGTGCCGAGCTCTGGGCTGCCGCCATCTTTGCTTCCTCCACCATGGCCTCCCACAATGCAGCTGTTTCTCTGGCTTCCGGTTATTGTCAGACAACAGAACCTGCGTGGGTACGTCCTTTCCTGCCTTTTCATCCCACAGCACTGGTGTTCACACTTACACGGACACACACACGCACACGCACGAACGCACACACATGGGCATACACACACTTGCACACACACACATACACATAAACAAATACGCACGAACGCACACACATGGGCTTTACACACACTTGCCCACACACGCGCACACACACACACACACACACACACACACACACACACGAACGCACACACATGAGCATACACACACTTGCACACACACACACACACACACACACACACACACACACACACACACACTCACAAACACACACACACACGCCACGCACATGCACGAACACGCACACATACATGTACGCACGCACGCAGGCACGCACGCACACACACATACACAACAACACACACATACACAACAACAAACACACACACACAGACACACACACACAGACACGCACGCACACACACACACACACACACACACACAGACACACACACACACACACACACACACACACACACACACACACACACACACACACTCCTTGCTGTACCTTGATCAGCTGTTGATTTCGACCCCCCGTGGGTTGGGGATAAGAATAGACCCACTGCATCTCCCTACTCGATTGGTAAAAGGGGAAACTAGGGAATTCGAGACTTGGGCGCGTTTGTTAGGCAAGTGGCTCGTCTCGATGGCTAGTCGAGGGCGAACGAGACGCACCTACGGCCGATGAGCGAGAAACGTAGGCAACGCCTAGCCCTCGAGATTCTCTCGAGATTCGACGCCTAACAAACACGCCATTTGACTTGCTCTAACTCTAACCGACTCCAGTGATTTTATAGCCATCGTCTATAAATAGCCTGCAAAGGCTGGTGGATCGTAAAATTCCATTCATCCGTCCATCCATTCATCCGTCCATCCATTCTACTGACGTCACTCTCCACAGACGAGGACGAATGTGGAGGAAGCCACCTGTGCCAGCACGCATGCGTCAACACCCCAGGCTACTACATGTGTGCCTGTCTCCAGGGCTTCGCTCTGCGGAACGACGGCAGAACATGTCGGTCTATAGGCCGATACGGTACGTGTGGTGTGCACAGACATTGTGAAAAAGTATACACTGAGTAAGGGAGATACATTTGTGATGCCGTGTTGTTGGAGTTACAGGACTTGAACAGGGGTATACTCAGGGGGACGTAACTTTAAAAAATAAAAGATGTATTTTCTAATTAAGGGGGAAAAACAGGGGTACACAAGGGAGAAGGAAATATTTTACGTCATCATCATCATCATCATCATCATCATCATCATCATCATCATCTTTCTCAACATTGTCATCTGGATGGTTTCGGGGTGGGTGGGTGGGGGTGGACAAGGGGGGAGGGACGGAGGGGGAATAGGAGAGGGGGGGGGGGGGCTAGGAGAGGGGAAGGGGAGGGGAAATGGAGGGGGACGCAACTCTAATTGAACTGACTTCAGTCGTGATGGAAAGCTGGGAGCGCTACTGTCAGTGTCAGTGGAGAGCACTACTTCGTTCATCTCTGAGTGCTTCTGTAGGGAACAAACCCAAAACTTATCGACTGGCCGTTATAATGTTTTTGAAGGGTTTGCTCATATTGGTACCAGCCATCACATGATCATATCGACTCTCGCCAACAGTGAACACCATTTTAAGGTTTACTAACGACAGTTTTCCTGTAGAAGTTGATCGAATACAATGGGCTGATTTTCTCTTCTTCAAAGTCTGATGGCAGTTCGGGGGGAGGTGGGGTGGGGGATCTCTACAAAATGTTCTACAAAGAAGATGTTCACCTATCCATCCACCCATTCATCCTTTCATTTGTCCATCCATCATTCCTTTTATTTGTCCATCCATCATTCCTTTTATTTGTCCATCCATCATTCTTTTTATTTGTCCATCCATCCACAGAGGACAGTTCATGCCAGGACAGCGAGTCGCGACAGGCACATGTAGCAGTGGAGACGTCATCCTCTTCTGTGACGTCACTTCCTGGTGAGGTTTCCCACTTCATTTGTGTAGACATGCGCGTACATGAACCCCATAACACACATTCACTACCACACCCGCGTATCACAACGCACACGCGCGGCCCTACACATAAACGGTTTTGCCTTCACGAGTTCTAGATCTATCTAACACATTCAAACTATAACTTATACTATAAGTAGTTACGTAGATTCTTTTCGCTGAGGAGCACTCTTTATCTAACCATGGTTTAGAACGCTGAAATTTTCTTCCACCAAAATGAAAATGAATTGTTTTGACTATAGTATCAGCAGTTTGAACAATGCATTCAGTAATGCCTTCAGTACACGCATCACGGTTAAAATCCTCCTCCACGTCATCATCATACTCGACAGAAACAATATTTTCATTTCACACAATTGTTCTAACGACAATGCCGCTACAGTCTTCTTCATCAAGGTCAGCACTTACAGAAAATTCCATTTCTAGCTCTAGACACGTGAGACGATAGAATATAGTCTTTTATTTTCATCCCTTTACAAAACGGTGACATAAATCTGCTAATCTCTCACACTACTCCCTGTAGCAGATATAGGCCTATAGTTCTAGCTTTAGACACGTGAAACGACAGAATATAGTCTTTTATTTTCATCCCTTTACAAAACGGTGACATAAATCTGCTAATCTCTCACACTACTCCCTGTAGCAGATATAGGCCTATAGTTCTATTTATTCTCTAAATCTTCAGAGATACATCTAATCAGTATCTTCGAAAGGCAGAGTGACAACAGTGAATAACCTAACTCATTGACATCAGAATCTGTCAATTGTCGATTTTTATCCTAACATTATATCTCAAGTCGTAAATGTCACCTGAATCTTCCACACCGATTGTTCCCGTTCCCGCATACACATCTCCGCAAATAAATACTCTTTTATCAATTCTGATCAAGCAGTTTCAGCGTCCGTAACACTGCCCCTAACTTCGACTGAAAACAACACACGCGTCTAAATGCAGGGCGTCATAATGTCATCCGTCATCCTTTCTCCCGAAGTGAATCCAAGAGAACGTAACTCTGCGAGTAATCACTACGGAAAAAATTCCGCAGCCAGACGCCAAGTAATGATGTAAATATGGGACGGATGAATTACACTTTTATAATATAATTCGGGCAAAGTGTGCAGATGTCGGAAACGTCGTTTTCTATTTTAGACATCCCTATCATAAAAACCGCTGGCGCTGAACCTCCAGGTTTTTGTATTAAAACAACAACAACAACAACAACAACAACAACAACAACAAAAGATCAGTTTCGAACCCGAAACCTCTCGAGAAAAGAGGGGGGGGGGGGGGGGGGGAAGTATGGTACAAACCCGCAACCTCTCACGTATATAACAGCGGGTGGGGTGGCTCTCTCTCTCTCTCTCGAATACCATACACACAATAACAAAACAAGAAGGGCAAAGCCCATACGCCTCACATGCTTGACCTTGACATGACCTTGACCTTCAGGTGACCTTCAAGGTCAAGGTCAAACAACTAAACCTACCAATGACATCATACACTAAGAAATGCTTTACACATTTTTCCTGCCAAAATACATGTGACCTTGACCAAAGGTCAAGGTCATCCAAGGTCATGCAACACAAAGCTGTTAATTCAAGACACAGGAAGCACAATGGTGATTATTGGCACTTTCTACCATGAGATATGGTCACTTTTAGTGGTTCACTACCCCATTTTGGTCACATTTCATAAGGGTCAAAGTGACCTTGACCTTGATGATATGTGACCAAATGTGTCTCATGATAAAAGTATAACATGTATACTACAATGTTATGAAGTTTGGAAGAGTTATCTTCCATAGTTCAGGGTCAAGGTCACTTCAAAATATGTACACAATCCAACTTTAAAGCTGTGACCTTGACCTTGAAGCAAGGTCAATCAAACTGGTATCAAAAGATAGGGATTACTTTTCCCTATATACCATATATAGGTCAGGTATCCAATCTCAAAAACTTCAGAGAAAATTGAGAAAATGTGAAAAATGACTGTTTTTAGACAACATTTTCGGCCCCTGCGACCTTCACCTTGAAGCGAAGTTAAGTCACCATGTATGTTTTTTGAGGCCTTGTCATCTAATACCATCATGCCACATTTGGTATTGATAGACTTAATAGTCTCCGAGAAAAATCCAACGTTAAAGTTTCCGGACGCCCGGACGCCCGGACGGACAAAAAGGGTGAGTACATAGACTCACTTTTGCTTCGCATGTGAGTCAAAAAAGAAGCTTCTGTGCGGGTTCGAACCCGTATGCGCATCTCCTACAACCAAGCATGTCCCAGCGACAAAAAATATGCGACGTGCTACCAAGTGAGCTAATCCATAAAGCTGTGAGGACTCCAGTAAACCTGGAGGGATAAAAAATTGAATACAGGACGGTCCGTACCCTGGACGTTTCGTACCGTGGTCGTTGTGTACCTCATTTTGTCGATTCGTACCTTTTCTACCCTAACCCTAACTCTAACCCTAACCCTAACCCTAACCCTTCTCCTTCACCAAAGTCCAATCTCCTCGAAATTACGTCACGTAATTCGACGTCAAGTGATCACGTCACACATTTTGCATTGACTCTGTTGTAGCTTTTCTTGGCAACATCAAAACGTAAAAAGTCACTTTATTTTCAAACCTTGATTCTGAAAATTTGATACATTCAATCGGACCTAACTTCCAGTAAGTGTGCAAAATGTCAAGGAAATCCGTCCAGTAGTTTTTGAGATATCAGCCGTTAAGTCGGGACTGACAGACAGACAGACAGACACACAGACAGACAGACAGATAAAGCTGTGAGGACCTCTAGTAAACCTGGAAGGGATAATCTTAACTCCTTTGCTTGGTTCAAGTTGCAGAAGTAGGACAACGTCATACAGACACACGGTCTGCGCTTTTTAGATACACGTGTAACTTACACAAAAATAACGAACTTTCTTTCTTCTTTCAATTGAATGTACGTTTATTATTAATTAAAGCATTAGTATTTTTTAAGCGCCACTCCAAAATATAGTGATACACATGAAGCCACGCGAAAATCAACGAGAGCGATTTAACTCCGATCTCAGAGCGCCTAAATTCCGGAGAAAGGATGACGGCTGACATGATGACGCCCTGCAATTAGTCGCTTCCGAAAACAACGTCATTGAAACGCACTGTAATCTCCGGCGTTTTCTAGAGCAAAATGACATTTTACAGCAAGATGTATGAACCCAAGCAGTTTTTGTCCAAGCACTTTCGGCGTCCTTAACATTAAGCCTGAATTCGACATATGCATTTATCTTCAGTGTGTTCTAGAACAAATATTAGGGCCTACAGCAAGAAGTACGAACCCAACAAAGATTCTGCCCCTTGCACTTACACTTACTGTGTCTATTTCAACTTAAAACACCGCCAGCGAAATACGTGGTAATCGTCAGTTTTTTCTATAGCAAATATTCCAACAATACGTACGAACCCAGTGACATTCTGTGAAAGACCATAGACTCGGCGACGGTTCAAGTCGCGTCTGGTTCTGCTTGCAGATCAATTCGGGCTGCCGTGTCGAGCCGAGTTTTGTGGTCAAGGGGGAGGTAACTCTGCAAATCCAAATCTGGAGTGGTCTCCCTGGATGCCGGTGGACGACAACATTGGTTTGGACGTTTACACTTGTGTGTGTGTGCGTGTGTGTGTGTGTGTGTGTGTGTGTGTGTGTGTGTGTGTGTGTGTGTGTGTGTGTGTGTGTGTGTGTGTGTGTGTGTGTGTGTTTATGTGTGTGTGTGTGTGCGTGAGTGAGTGTGTGGTGTGTGTGTGTGTGTGTGTGTGTGTGTGTGTGTGTGTGTGTGTGTGTGTTTGTGTGTGTGTGTGTGTGTGTGTGTGTGTGTTGGTGTGAGTGTTTTGTGTGTGTGTGCGTGTGTGTGTGTGTGTGTGTGTGTGTGTGTGTGTGTGTGTGTGTGTGTGTGTGTGTGTGTGTGTGTGAGTCAATCGCATAGCCATCCTGTCTTACTTCTTACTCTGTGTTTTTATCCTGTGCTGAAAAAGACCTTTCCGTCGAGAACGTGAAAGCACTAATTGTGATCGATAGTAAAAGCGATTTTCTTTACCACTTCGATGTTTTACTTTGCTACTTTCTGCAACCTTATCGATCTTATTGCTCCAGTCCAAGTATCGACATGCTCACTTTTCCAGATCCCCAGCTGCAGCGAGTCCTACAAGGTGAAGGCCGTGGAGGTGGGACCTACGCTGCGCGAAGTTCTGATGTCACTGGAAACGCCCGGATGCTGGCTGACTCTGGTGGTGACGACATGCCCGCTAGAGGTCGCCACAGATCAAGGGGAGATCAATCCTCCCAAGCTTTGCAGCCATCCAGGGAAGTGACAGAGGGCTGGTCCCCTCACACGACAGTTGCCTGGCGACAGCGTGGCGGAAGTCCCCTGGCGGAAGTTGTCAGCAGGTGGCGCTCTGAGCTCCGAGCTCGCAAGGTCAAGGTCAGACGAAAGCGAGCCACTGAGAATGACGTCACTGACCTGGCGGCCTGGAACAGCGAAGGACTGACAGAAGGAGAAGTTGGAACGAAGAAAAAAGGAGTGAATGAAAATATGGGAACAGATCAGTCAGCAGAGAGGAAAATGTCAGAGCCAGATGCCGGAAGACGGGGAAAAACACAGGAAGGAGAGACAGAGAGAAAGAAAACGATGGGAATGGAAAAATCCAGCGAGAGAGAACAGGCGGAGGAAGAGATGAGAAAGGGACGGACGACGGGAAGGGAAGAAGGAAAGAGCGAAGAAGGCAAGGGAGACGAGAAAGGAGATGAGTGGAGAGGACGTCTGGCAGGACACGGAGCTTTGTCTTCCAGAGAACGCTCGCTTCCCTCCATTGACACGCCCACCTCATCGCCCCGGTCTGGTGACGTCACAGGAGGAACACCTACCCCCGCCTCCACACCTGCCCCCCTGTGGGTCCCTGAGGGGGAGGTGCAGGGCGACCAGGGCTGGGGGTGCCGTGGAGATCTGTGTGGACAGCCGGAGCGCCAGGAGAAGGAGGGGCTGACCACACCCTCCAACTCCAGGGGTCAGCTTGAGGTCACGCACCACTTACCTCCCTCGTGTGCTTCCGTTCCTTGTGTGGTTACTTCCCCTTAATTGCTCCTTTTCCGTGTGTTACCTCCCCTTAAACTCCTTTTCCGCGTGTTACCTCCACTTATTCCTTTGTTTCCTTGAGTGCTTCCATAGAATATCGTACTTTATTTGAGTGCTTACCTCCCCTGCGTGCACCCTTTTTGTGCGTGCTTACCTCCCCTCCTCCTTTCCGTGTGTATTTATCTCCCCTGAGTGCCTTTCCGTTAGTGTATGTGTCAAGGAGAGAGGGTGGTTTATCCTGAAACGTAGAGCCTGACCTACTTGCATATGAATGACATGACGTTTTTACCCGAAATATGGGTTTTAATCGTTTTCTTTCATCTTATTAACCGATCAAAGGATACTTTAATCTAATAATGTTTGTGTAATCGATCACACGCAACAAATACAACAATCTTTGGGTCCGAGATTTCACGAAACGCTCACCGTTACAGCCGGACAATCACAGTTAAGACAACAAGAGTAAGCGGGTAAAAGTTATCTCTGCGGGGCATTGTCCAACCACAAGATTTGGCGGGTGAAAACGTCATGTCATTCATATGCAAGTAAGTCACGCTCTCCGCCGTCTTGCCTATCACACTTGCTTCCCCTGAGTTGCCTCCTTTCCTTGTGTGCTTACCTCCCCTGTGTACCGCCTTTTCTTGCGTGCTTACCTCCCCTGCATGCCTCCTTTTCTTGCGTGCTTACCTCCCCTGCGTGCTTCCTTTTCTTGCGTGCTTACCTCCCCTGCGTGCTTCCTTTTCTTGCATGCTTACCTCCCATGCGTGCCTCCCTTTCTTGCGTGTTTACCTCCCCTGCGTGCCTCCTTTTCTTGCGTGCTTACCTCCCCTGCGTGCCTCCTTTCCGTGTGTGCTTACCTCCCCTGCGTGCCTCCTTTCCTTGTGTGCTTACCGCCCCTGCGTGCCTCCTTTCCTTGTGTGCTTACCTCCCCTGCGTGCCTCCTTTCCTTGTGTGCTTACCTCCCCTGCGTGCCTCCTTTCCTTGTGTGCTTACCGCCCCTGCATGCCTCCTTTCCTTGTGTGCTTACCTCCCCTGCGTGCCTCCTTTCCTTGTGAGATTACCGCCCCTGCATGCCTCCCTTTCTTGCGTGCTTACCTCCCCTGCGTGCCTCCTTTCCTTGTGTGCTTACCGCCCCTGCGTGCCTCCTTTCCTTGCGTGCTTACCTCCCCTGCATACCTCCTTTTCTTTGCGTGCTTATCTCCCCTGTGTGCCTCCCTTTCTTGCGTGCTTACCTCCCCTGCGTGCCTCCTTTTCTTGCGTGCTTACCTCCCCTGCGTGCCTCCCTTTCTTGCGTGCTTACCTCCCCTGCGTGCCTCCTCTTCTTGCGTGCTTACCGCCCCTGCGTGCCTCCCTGTCATGCGTGCTTACCTCCCCTGCGTGCCTCCTTTTCTTGCGTGCTTACCTCCCCTGCGTGCCTCCCTTTCTTGCGTGCTTACCTCCCCTGCGTGCCTCCTTTTCTTGCGTGCTTACCTCCCCTGCGTGCCTCCTTTACGTGTATGTTTTCTCCCATGTAAACCTTCTTTCCATATGTGGTTATCTCCCCATAATGAATATTTTCCTTGTGAGCTTGCCTCCCCTGAATTACCTCCACTATGTGCCTACAACAATCGTCTTATTCTAACGATCCACACGTGCCACTCTCCACACTGTGTAGGCACACTGCGGGGGGATAGACAGAACTTAAAAGGATAGATAGGTGACCGTGGAGAGGCATGTCGTGCAGACAGCAATCTCTGTTTGTGTGTGTGTGTGTGTTACAGGAAGGAACTGTCCCCCTGGCTTCCTGCCTGTCATTCGAGACGACGTCTTGCTGTGTCAACCCGCCCCGTCCAGGTAGGTCAAAGGTCAAAGGTCATGTTCAAAGGTCAGACCCATGTTGCTATGATGCGAAGGATAGGTAAAACGGTTCCTAGCGTCAGCAACGCGCCCTTGAACGCCGCTGCCGAGCGACTTTAGGTGAGCGCTCAAACCGTTGGACTAGTGCCCTATTGTAGAGTGCCCGTCTGCTTGGGCGCGTTTGTTAGGCAAGTGGCTCGCCTCGATGCCCTAGTCGAGTGCGAGCGAGACGCACCTACGGCTAATGAGCGAGAAACGTAGGCAACGCCTAGCCCTCGAGATTCTCTCGAGATTCTACGCCCCTCAAATGCGCCCTTAAACGCTGATGCATGACGTCATCTGCATGGGAAGACAACGTGGCTACACTGATGACGCGTCTCACCACTGGGGCGCGTTGCATAGACGCGAGGAAAGCCGAGATCTTGCGAGAAATAGGCCGGTGTCAACCTGTGTCAACATGGTGAAAGCAGATGTAAGGGCAGTTTGAATGCTGCTTGGGGCTGGCTGTGCGGGTGCTACTGGAGCTGGCCCTGAAAGCACAAAGACCGCAGCATTCCAGCTGATGAGGGAGGTTTTCTTGACACATGCTGACATTGGCCTATGCCTCGCAGGACCTCGCGTTTATGCAAGACGACCCAGGTCTTGCAGCTACACTTTGGGGCACGTTGCTTACGCTAGGAACCTTGCAAGATCTTGCGAGTAATAGGCCGATGTACACATGTGTCAACATGAAGAAAGCAGATGTAAAGGCAGTCATGTGTTTGACACACGTTGACGCCGGCCTATTTTTGCCACGCCCATGAGCTGCACAGA
>JAWQFJ010031739.1:0-2500 GCA_034096865.1 Theodoxus fluviatilis | reverse complement strand
CTCTCTCTCTCTGTCTCTCTGTCTCTCTCTCTCTCTCTCTCTCTCTCTGCTCTCTCTCTCTCTCCTCTTCTCTCTCTCTCTCTCTCTCTCTCTCTCTCTCTCTCTCTCTCACCAAATAATCAAAATTTCCCCCTCCTCAGGAGTTGCGTTCCGAAAACGACCATACCGCCCCCCACTCCTGCAACTTCCCCAACTTCCCCCTGCCCTGTGGGGCTGGCGTTGCAACTGACGGCTGTGGGCGTGGTCTGCCGCTTCCCCTCTCCCTCTCCCTTGCCCTGCCCCCCCGGGCAGGTGCGCGTGGAGACGGGGGTAGGCCCCCTCTGTGTCTTTCCGCCCGGAGCCAACTTGCCTCGCTGTGCTCCTGGCCAGGTAAGATTTGGGATGTGGGGTGTGGGATGTGGGGTGTGGGATATGAGGTGTGGTGTGTGGTGTGTGGGATATGGGATGAGGGATGTGGGATGTGAGGTGTGGAATATGGGGTGTGGGATGTGGAATGTGAAGTGTGGGATGTAGGGTGTGGTGTGTGGGATGTGAGATGTGGGATGTGGTGTGTGGGACGTGAGATGTGGGATGTAGGGTGTGGGATGGAGAGCGTGAGGTGTTGTGTGTGGGATGTGGAGAGTGGGATGTGGGGTGTGGGATGTGGGGTGTGGGTTGTGGTGTGTGGGGAGTGGGATGTGGGCTGTGAGATGTGGTGTGTGGGATGTGGTTAGTGGAGTGTGGGATGTAGGGTGTGGGATGTGGAGTGTGGGATATGGGGAGTGGGATGTGGGGTGTGGGATGTGGGGAGTGGGATGTGGGAGTGGAGTGTGGTGGTGGTGTGTGGTGATGTGGTGGTGGTGGTGATTGGTGAGTGGGGATGTGGTGGTGGTGGATGTGGGATGTGGTGGTGGATGTGGTGGTGGATGTGGTGGTGTGGATGTGGTGGTGTGGATGTGGTGTGTGGGATGTGGAGTGTGGGATGTGGAGTGTTGGATGTGGTGTGTGGGATGTGGTGTGTGGGATGTCTGGTGGTGGAATGTGGTGGTGGTGGGTGTGGGTGTGTGGGAGTGTGGGATGTGGTGGTGTGGATGTGGTGGTGTGGTGTGGTGGGGTTGGTGTGGATGTGGTGTGTGGATGTGGTGGTGGGATGTGGTGTGTGGTGGTGTGGATGTGTGGTGTGGAATGTGGGTGGTGGATGTGGTGTGTGGATTGGTGGTGGTGGATGTGGTGGTGTGGTTTTGTTGTGGTGTTGTGGAGGTGTGGATGTGGTGGTGTGGATGTGGTGTGTGGATGTGGTGGTGGTGGATGTGGTGTGGTGGATGTGGTGTGGATGGTGTGTGGATGTGGTGTGGTGGTGGTGGTGGTGGTGTGATGGTGGTGGTGGGATGTGGTGGGTGTGTGGTGGTGGTGATGGTGGTGGTGTGTGGTGGTGGTGGATGTTGGTGGTGGATGTGGTGGTGGTGTGGTGGTGGTGGTGTGGTGTGATGGTGGTGTGGATGTGGTGTGTGGATGGGTGGTGGTGTGGTGGTGGATGTGGTGGTGGATGTGGTGGTGGTGGATGTGGTGGTGGTGTGGTGGTGGTGGTGGTGGTGGTGGATGTGGTGGTGGGGTTATGGTGTGGTGGTGGTGGTTGTGGATGTGGTGGTGGAGGTGTGGTGGTGGTGGTGGTGTGATGGTGGTGGTGTGGTGGTGTTGTGGTTGTGGTGGCGGTGGTGGTGGTGGTGGATTGTGGTGGTGGTGTGGGTGTTGTGGGTGGTGGTGGTGGTGTGGTGTGGATGTGGGTGGGGTGTGGGATGTGGTGTGTGGGATGTAGGGTGTGGGATTTAGGGTGTGGGGTGTGGTGTGTGGGATGTGGGGTGTGAGAAATGGGGTGTTAAATGTGGGGTGTGAGATGTGGGATGTAGGGTGTTGGGTGGGATATAGTTTGTGAGATGTGGGATGTAGGGTGTGGGGTGTGGGGTGTGGGGTGTGGGGTGTGGGATGTGGGGTGTGAGATGTGGGGTGTGGGATGTGGGATGTAGGATGTGGGATTTGAGGTGTGCAATGTGGGATGTGAGGTGTCGGATTTGAGGTGTGGGATGTAGGATGTGGGGTGTGGGATGTGGGATGTAGTGTGTGGGATGGGGGGTGTGGGGTGTGAGATGTGGGGTGTGGGGTAAGGGATGTGGGATGTAGGATGTGCGATGTTGGGTGTGGGATGTGAGATGTGGGATGTAGGGTGTGGGGTGTGGGATGTGGGATGTAGGGTGTGGGATGCGGGATGTGGGATGTGGTGTGTGGGGTCTGGGGTGTGGGATGTGAATGTATGTGTGTGCGTGCGTGCGTGGGCGCTTGTGCGTGCATGAATGCGCCTGTGAGTGTATGTGTTCGAGTTTTTACATGCAGGGGTTTGTGTGCATAAGTGTGCGTGCGCCCGTTTATATGCATGCGTATGTGCAGGTGTATGTGCGAGCGTGCATGCGTGCGTGTGCTCGTATGTGTGTGTGTGTGTGTGTGGTTCGGTGTAAGAGATGAGAGA
>JAWQFJ010031737.1:22500-28080 GCA_034096865.1 Theodoxus fluviatilis | reverse complement strand
ACCTGTATGTAGAGTCATTAGCACACTTGACATAGTTAGGGGTATTAGCTAGTGGGGCATGGTCAGTGAGGTATGAGTAGTACCTGTATGTAGAGTCATTAGCACACTTGACATAGTTAGGGGTATTAGCTAGTGGGGCATGGTCAGTGAGGTATCAGTGGTACCTGTATGTAGAGTCATTAGCACACTTGACATAGTTAGGGGTATTAGCTAGTGGGGCATGGTCAGTGAGGTATGAGTAGTACCTGTATGGAGAGTCATTAGCACACTTGACATAGTTAGGGGTATTAGCTAGTGGGGCGTGGTCAGTGAGGTATCAGTAGTACCTGTATGTAGAGTCATTAGCACTCTTGACATAGTTAGGAGTATTAGCTAGTGGGGCATGGTCAGTGAGGTATCAGTAGTACCTGTATGTAGAGTCATTAGCACTCTTGACATAGTTAGGAGTATTAGCTAGTGGGGCGTGGTCAGTGAGGTATGAGTAGTACCTGTATGTAGAGTCATTAGCACTCTTGACATAGTTAGGGGTATTAGCTAGTGGGGCGTGGTCAGTGAGGTATCAGTAGTACCTGTATGTAGAGTCATTAGCACTCTTGACATAGTTAGGAGTATTAGCTAGTGGGGCATGGTCAGTGAGGTATCAGTAGTACCTGTATGTAGAGTCATTAGCACTCTTGACATAGTTAGGAGTATTAGCTAGTGGGGCATGGTCAGTGAGATATCAGTAGTACCTGTATGTAGAGTCATTAGCACACTTGACATAGTTAGGGGTATTAGCTAGTGGGGCATGGTCAGTGAGGTATCAGTGGTACCTGTATGTAGAGTCATTAGCACACTTGACATAGTTAGGGGTATTAGCTAGTGGGGCATGGTCAGTGAGGTATCAGTAGTACAAGTATGTAGAGTCATTAGCACACTTGACATAGTTAGGGGTATTAGCTAGTGGGGCGTGGTCAGTGAGGTATCAGTAGTACCTGAATGGAGAGTCATTAGCACACTTGACATAGTTAGGGGTATTAGCTAGTGGGGCATGGTCAGTGAGGTATCAGTAGTACCTATATGTAGAGTCATTAGCACACTTGACATAGGGGTATTAGCTAGTGGGGCATGGTCAGTGAGGTATCAGTAGTACCTGTATGTAGAGTCATTAGCACACTTGACATAGTTAGGGGTATTAGCTAGTGGGGCATGGTCAGTGAGGTATCAGTAGTACCTGTATGTAGAGTCATTAGCACACTTGACATAGTTAGGGGTATTAGCTAGTGGGGCGTGGTCAGTGAGGTATCAGTAGTACATGTATGTAGAGTTATTAGCACACTTGACATAGTTAGGGGTATTAGCTAGTGGGGCGTGGTCAGTGAGGAATCAGTAGTACCTGTATGTAGAGTCATTAGCACACTTGACATAGGGGTATTAGCTAGTGGGGCATGGTCAGTGAGGTATCAGTAGTACCTGTATGTAGAGTCATTAGCACACTTGACATAGTTAGGAGTATTAGCTAGTGGGGCATGGTCAGTGAGATATGAGTAGTACCTGTATGGAGAGTCATTAGCACACTTGACATAGTTAGGAGTATTAGCTAGTGGGGCATGGTCAGTGAGGTATCAGTGGTACCTGTATGTAGAGTCATTAGCACACTTGACATAGTTAGGGGTATTAGCTAGTGGGGCATGGTCAGTGAGGTATCAGTAGTACCTGTATGTAGAGTCATTAGCACACTTGACATAGTTAGGGGTATTAGCTAGTGGGGCATGGTCAGTGAGGTATCAGTGGTACCTGTATGTAGAGTCATTAGCACACTTGACATAGGGGTATTAGCTAGTGGGGCATGGTCAGTGAGGTATCAGTAGTACCTGTATGTAGAGTCATTAGCACACTTGACATAGTTAGGGGTATTAGCTAGTGGGGCATGGTCAGTGAGGTATCAGTAGTACATGTATGTAGAGTCATTAACACACTTGACATAGTTAGGGTACCTGTATGTAGAGTCATTAGCACACTTGACATAGTTAGGGGTATTAGCTAGTGGGGCGTGGTCAGTGAGGTATCAGTGGTACCTGTATGTAGAGTCATTAGCACACTTGACATAGTTAGGGGTATTAGCTAGTGGGGCATGGTCAGTGAGGTATCAGTAGTACATGTATGTAGAGTCATTAACACACTTGACATAGTTAGGGTACCTGTATGTAGAGTCATTAGCACACTTGACATAGTTAGGGGTATTAGCTAGTGGGGCGTGGTCAGTGAGGTATCAGTGGTACCTGTATGTAGAGTCATTAACACACTTGACATAGTTAGGGTACCTGTATGTAGAGTCATTAGCACACTTGACATAGTTAGGGGTATTAGCTAGTGGGGCGTGGTCAGTGAGGTATCAGTGGTACCTGTATGTAGAGTCATTAGCACACTTGACATAGTTAGGGGTATTAGCTAGTGGGGCATGGTCAGTGAGGTATCAGTAGTACATGTATGTAGAGTCATTAACACACTTGACATAGTTAGGGTACCTGTATGTAGAGTCATTAGCACACTTGACATAGTTAGGAGTATTAGCTAGTGGGGCGTGGTCAGTGAGGTATCAGTGGTACCTGTATGTAGAGTCATTAACACACTTGACATAGTTAGGGTACCTGTATGTAGAGTCATTAGCACACTTGACATAGTTAGGGGTATTAGCTAGTGGGGCGTGGTCAGTGAGGTATCAGTGGTACCTGTATGTAGAGTCATTAGCACACTTGACATAGTTAGGGGTATTAGCTAGTGGGGCATGGTCAGTGAGGTATCAGTAGTACATGTATGTAGAGTCATTAACACACTTGACATAGTTAGGGTACCTGTATGTAGAGTCATTAGCACACTTGACATAGTTAGGGGTATTAGCTAGTGGGGCGTGGTCAGTGAGGTATCAGTGGTACCTGTATGTAGAGTCATTAGCACACTTGACATAGTTAGGGGTATTAGCTAGTGGGGCATGGTCAGTGAGGTATCAGTAGTACATGTATGTAGAGTCATTAGCACACTTGACATAGTTAGGGTACCTGTATGTAGAGTCATTAGCACACTTGACATAGTTAGGGGTATTAGCTAGTGGGGCATGGTCAGTGAGGTATCAGTGGTACCTGTATGTAGAGTCATTAACACACTTGACATAGTTAGGGTACCTGTATGTAGAGTCATTAGCACACTTGACATAGTTAGGGGTATTAGCTAGTGGGGCGTGGTCAGTGAGGTATCAGTGGTACCTGTATGTAGAGTCATTAGCACACTTGACATAGTTAGGGGTATTAGCTAGTGGGGCATGGTCAGTGAGGTATCAGTGGTACCTGTATGTAGAGTCATTAGCACACTTGACATAGTTAGGGGTATTAGCTAGTGGGGCATGGTCAGTGAGGTATCAGTGGTACCTGTATGTAGAGTCATTAGCACACTTGACATAGTTAGGGTACCTGTATGTAGAGTCATTAGCACACTTGACATAGTTAGGGTACCTGTATGTAGAGTCATTAGCACACTTGACATTGGGGTATTAGCTAGTGGGGGCGTGGTCAGTGAGGTATCAGTAGTACCTGTATGTAGAGTCATTAGCACACTTGACATAGTTAGGAGTATTAGCTAGTGGGGCATGGTCAGTGAGGTATCAGTGGTACCTGTATGTAGAGTCATTAGCACACTTGACATAGTTAGGGGTATTAGCTAGTGGGGCATGGTCAGTGAGGTATCAGTAGTACCTGTATGTAGAGTCATTAGCACACTTGACATAGTTAGGGGTATTAGCTAGTGGGGCATGGTCAGTGAGGTATCAGTAGTACCTGTATGTAGAGTCATTAGCACACTTGACATAGTTAGGGTACCTGTATGTAGAGTCATTAGCACACTTGACATAGTTAGGGTACCTGTATGTAGAGTCATTAGCACACTTGACATTGGGGTATTAGCTAGTGGGGGCGTGGTCAGTGAGGTATCAGTAGTACCTGTATGTAGAGTCATTAGCACACTTGACATAGTTAGGAGTATTAGCTAGTGGGGCATGGTCAGTGAGGTATCAGTGGTACCTGAATGTAGAGTCATTAGCACACTTGACATAGGGGTATTAGCTAGTGGGGCGTGGTCAGTGAGGTATCAGTAGTACCTGTATGTAGAGTCATTAGCACACTTGACATAGTTAGGGGTATTAGCTAGTGGGGCATGGTCAGTGAGGTATCAGTAGTACCTGTATGTAGAGTCATTAGCACACTTGACATAGTTAGGGGTATTAGCTAGTGGGGCATGGTCAGTGAGGTATCAGTAGTACCTGTATGTAGAGTCATTAGCACACTTGACATAGTTAGGGGTATTAGCTAGTGGGGCGTGGTCAGTGAGGTATCAGTGGTACCTGTATGTAGAGTCATTAGCACACTTGACATAGTTAGGGGTATTAGCTAGTGGGGCATGGTCAGTGAGGTATCAGTGGTACCTGTATGTAGAGTCATTAGCACACTTGACATAGTTAGGGGTATTAGCTAGTGGGGCATGGTCAGTGAGGTATCAGTGGTACCTGTATGTAGAGTCATTAGCACACTTGACATAGTTAGGGGTATTAGCTAGTGAGGCATGGTCAGTGAGGTATGAGTAGTACCTGTATGTAGAGTCATTAGCACACTTGACATAGTTAGGGGTATTAGCTAGTGGGGCATGGTCAGTGAGATATCAGTAGTACCTGTATGTAGAGTCATTAGCACACTTGACATAGTTAGGGGTATTAGCTAGTGGGGCATGGTCAGTGAGGTATCAGTAGTACCTGTATGGAGAGTCATTAGCACACTTGACATAGTTAGGGGTATCAGCTAGTGCGGCATGGTCAGTGAGGTATCAGTGGTACCTGTATGTAGAGTCATTAACACACTTGACATAGTTAGGGGTATTAGCTAGTGGGGCATGGTCAGTGAGTCAAACCAAAGTAGATTTGGTGTGACGCAGAAAGCCACCCATAGCTAATGTGCTTGACATCTTGAATTCTTAGTGCTGCTCAGGCCCTTGTCTGCACAGTCCTACTTGCTTAGGAGTTCCTGTGCCTCTCAGATAGCTTCTGTGCCTCTCAGATAGCTTCTGTGTCTCTCAGATAGCTCCTGTGTCTCTCAGATAGCTCCTGTGCCTCTCAGATAGCTTCTGTGCCTCTCAGATAGCTTCTGTGCCTCTCAGATAGCTCCTGTGCCTCAGATAGCTCCTGTGCCTCAGATAGATTCTGTGCCTCTCAGATAGCTTCTGTACCTCAGATAACTCCTGTGCCTCAGATAGCTCCTGTGCCTCAGGTAGCTCCTGTGCCTCAGATAGATTCTGTGCCTCTCAGATAGCTTCTGTGCCTCTCAGATAGATCTTGTGCCTCTCAGATAGCTCCTGTGCCTCTCTGATAGCTCCTGTGCCTCTCCGATAGCTTCTGTGCCTCTCCAATAGCTCCTGTGCCTCTCAGATAGCTTCTGTGCCTCTCAGATAGATCTTGTGCCTCTCAGATAGCTCCTGTGCCTCTCAGATAGATCTTGTGACTCTCAGATAGCTCCTGTGCCTCTCCGATAGCTCCTGTGCCTCCCCGATAGCTCCTGTGCC
>JAWQFJ010031737.1:0-17500 GCA_034096865.1 Theodoxus fluviatilis | reverse complement strand
AGAGAGAGAGAGAGAGAGAGATTTTGCTTTTGAAATGTCTACACTACTGCTGCAAACAATGAAATAATAAACAGTTTTTCTGCTTGACTTTTGCACTAGATGAGTGGCCATTTTTTTTCTTCTCATATTTCAAATAAATGTATTTTCCGCAGCTTAGTTTTTGCTGCAGTGGTGTTAATGCAAGATTCGCTGTGTAGGTTTGCCAGGGCTGATGACGTTGTAGAGCTGTAGACTTAGGTTTTGCTGCAGTGGTGTTAATGCAAGATTCTCTGTGCAGGTTTGCCAGGGCAGATGACGTTGTGGAGCTGTGGGAGAGGATGAACATTCCCCAGGCTTCTGACGTGCTGGAGGTGAGTAGAGTACATTTCTCATCAGCCTTGCACATGGCATGTCACCATTCCCTGCCATTCCCTGCCATTCCCGCACTCAGATGTATTGTTCTGACTTCAGTGATCGTGTCTTCTGTGTGTGACAGTTCTGCCTTGAGATCATCACTTCGCAAAATGCAGAAAATAAGTTTGAGGAGGAAAAGTGGATGGAGGAGGTGAATGCTTTCACTGGTGGTTAGGAGTGGAATGGAGTGGCAGCAAAAGGAAGAACACGGCAGTGTGGGACATCATACATTGAGGCAGGTTCACTTCTGCACTAGTTTCAGCTCATTAGATACAGCCATACAGTTTCCGGCTTTGCATTGTGTAGCTGTCTTATGTAGCTTTAATTCTAGGCCCTGTCACCACAATAAAGTTAATCAAGTATTTGCTTTTCATTAGAAATGAGTTCTGGCAAAGTGTCTTGTTGTGTGTATGTGTGCAGACTAGGGGATACACTGTCACCAGCATCCTGTTGACGATGACTACTGCTGGTAGATCATTCTCAAAGGAGAGGAAGAAAGGGCTCCTCTGTCGTGAGTCAACTGTAAGACAAAACCTGCAAGGGTTGCGCCATGATTTGTCAGCACTTCCCTCTCCACCACTGTACCAGCCTACCTCTCCTTGGCTCACCATTGGGCTTCAACTGCTTCTTCTCCTTCCCTGATAAATAATCAATCAATCAATCAATCAATCAATCAATCAATCAATCCATCAATCAAAAAGAATAGACAGCAGTATGGAAGGTCTGCTGCTGTGGATACTGTTGACAAAGCAGAAGTAAAACAGCTAAGTTTATAACTCCAGGATAAAATGCCAGTCATGCATGAGGCTGCAGGGATGCTGACCTGACCCTATCTGTGTTTGTCGTGCCAGACTCTGGGCTTCAGTCTGGACAGGAGGATCAGTCTGGCAGAGCTCTCCGCCACCCTGGAGCAGGAGCTGGTCCTGGATGTCTCGGACCCTGTGTCCCAGGCATCCCTCCTCTCCCTCCAGCAGGAGCTCCGCACACTCAGGTCCGCCATTGCAGCTGCTCTCCGTACTCTATCATACTCTTGCCCCTGTGGTATTTGTCCTCTCTGTATGAAAGGACACTGACTGCAAAATTACCAAAGATGGTTAGACTGCCAGCATGTCAAGTCTCAACTTTGCTAGTTACTCCCCTTTTATGTATTGTGCAGGAAGACATGTTTGGTCTATTATAATCCCCACCCCTCAGAGAGAAAAGTGTGATAATTCAGGACCCCACAAGCAAGAAACATTCAGGACGTTTACTAAATGGTCTGCGTTTGAAGTCTGCACAGTGACTCCTAAGGTCCTAAGGTGCAAGGTCCATCCAAAATGGAAGCATCATGGATGTGACCTGTATTTATGTTCTGTCCTGTGCAGCGGCCACAAGTTTTCTCCATGTCTGTCCCCTTTCAATAACTGTATCAAAGTGAAATTCATTTTCCATCAGTCCTTGCATTAGCAAAAAACAATCTTCCACAAACATTTTGGCCAGATACTAATTGACAGATCCATGGAGCATGCACACCAAATCTCATGTATGTCAGTTTGGCAATTTGAGCAGGAAAAACAGCCCACACTCAGACAGATGGATGGACAGATGGACAGACAGATGGACAAGCGGATGGACAAGCGGATAGGTGGATGGATGGATGCACAGATGGATGTACACACACACACACACACACACATACACACACACACACACACACACACACACACACACACACACACACACACACACACTCTCTCTCTCTCTCTCTCACACACACACACACACACACACACACACACTCATACGCACACACACGCACACACAGAATACCTTTATACATGTCAGCTGAAGTGCATGCTGTGTATACATGCAGATGACTGTGTGCATGCCCCCCTGTGTGCAGGTCCGAAGTGGAGCAAGCCACGGGGGAGCGGGACAAGCTAAGGCTGGACCTGCAGGAGGCAAATGCCCGCAACTCGCTGCTGGCCAGGGAGGGGGACGAGCGCCAAGTCAGTCTGGAGAGGAGCTCGGAGCTGCGCGTGCTGTAAGTTCAGACCTGGTCACTCCCTCAGTGTGTCCCTGTCACAGCTTGTCACGGTGTGTCCCTGTCACAGCTTGTCACAATGTGGACATGTGGCATGCGTATTGCAGACAATGGTCATTTGAAGAGGTGTCCACATGCGATAGTTTACTCACACGAAAACATTTCCTGTCATGATTTCTGAATTGAAGCAAGAGTTGAAATGCTGGACCTTGAAGACATTCACATGTAGATATCAAACTATAGTTTTAGGAAACGTTTTGTAGGGGGAGTAACTCTTCCAGCACAGATACCTGCAGTCTTGTGCAGGAATGGTATAACTATAATGTCACGGGTGGGTACTGTGGCTGTGGAGACCTATGTGGAAATACCACACAGCAGTGGACTACCTGTTGATTGTGGCTGTGGAGACCTATGAGGAAATACCACACAGTAGTCAGTGGACTACCTGTTGATTGTGACTGTGGAGACCTATGTGGAAATACCACACAGCAGTGGACTACCTGTTGATTGTGGCTGTGGAGACCTATGTGTAAATACCACACAGCAGTGGACTACCTGTTGATTGTGGCTGTGGAGACCTATGTGGAAATACCACACAGCAGTCAGTGGACTACCTGTTGATTGTGGCTGTGGAGACCTATGTGGAAATACCACACAGCAGTGGACTACCTGTTGATTGTGACTGTGGAGACCTATGTGGAAATACCACACAGCAGTGGACTACCTGTTGATTGTGGCTGTGGAGACCTATGTGGAAATACCACACAGTAGTCAGTGGACTACCTGTTGTGGCTGTGGAGACCTATGTGGAAATACCACACAGCAGTGGACTACCTGTTGATTGTGGCTGTGGAGACCTATGTGGAAATACCACACAGCAGTGGACTACCTGTTGATTCCAGTTGATAAAACATCAGGCTCTGTCACTGGTGGGTGCTGTGGCTGCTCAGCCAATCAGATGCTTCAAACTGAACTTCCTTCCAGCATTCATGCCCAGATTCATGTCCTATCCAGTAGAACTAATCTGATACAAATGAATACATGGGATGTGATGCTGTGAGTTCCTGAAGTAAACCTTTTATGATGATTGTCATAATAGAAATGAATACCTGCAGCTCATGTGAAATGGGAAAATGAAATTTCTATGGGAAATCTCTTTGGGAAGGTACACTAGTCACAATAAGTTAAGGGTCACTCTTGACATTTTATGAAATTACAATTTGTTGCAATGCTAACTGAACAAAAGGAGTTACCAGACAAAAGCTTGACAGTGGTTGCGTATGACATTATTCTGCAGTGTGAAGGAGCCTTTAGCGCGTTACCCTTTGTTGAAAAAGCATTCACGTGCGGTACAATGAAGCCGTTTTTGGGGAAAAGCATGCAAATCGCTGACCCGTTACATTTGTAACACATGGCTGTTTAAATTAAAAAACAAAATGCACGTGCCCGACAAATGTCCCATTAACAGTTTTCAAAGGTAGTTGGATAAAAAGGGAAACGAAAATGTTACCAAATCACTGCAGAGAAAGACATGGTCGCAAGAAGAAAGCTGACGACTGTTGATCGTGGCCGAGCCCTGGGGTGGGCCCAGGATGGTGTTTCTCAAAGAGAAGTTGCCAGACGGTTGAGAGTGAGGCGCTGAATGACGGAAAGACTAAAGGCTCCTTCACACTGCAGAATAATGTCATACGCAACCACTGTCAAGGTTTTTTTCTGGTAACTCCTTTTTCAGTTAGCATTGCAACAAATTGTAATTTCATAAAATTTCAAGAGTGACCCTTAACTTATTGTGACTAGTGTAGATTTTTATTTGCCCAATCTGTTACATATATTCATGGTTGATTTTGAGCAGGGATGTATTGGGGAAAATCAAGGATACCTATTTGTAAGTATGTTTTGGGGAACTTTTATTGGGGAAAAGAGGATTTATTTTTGCTTCTAGGTTTTAGATTGCTGGAATTGGCAGTTTCATGGAACAGTTGACAGCCTTCATTTTCTTTGGATTTGGGCTTGAATTTTTTATTTTTTTATTTTTCCGTTTTAAATTTGTTTAGTAGATTCTACAGACCCGTAGCATGTTGCCTCAAGAGTATCTGGCTTGAACAAACTGGTTTCCTGATGTAAACTGGTCAGCATAATTCTGTATGATATGCTGAAGAGAGCATCAATAACGTCTTCTTAACCTTTCTTCCCGAATCCCTTTGCCAGCTGAATGCACAGCCTTGACACTGGCTGCATTCCATGTAGACATGGCAGTCCATGTATATAGACATGGCAGTCCATGTAGACATGGCAGTCCATGTAGACATGGCAGGGCTGCAGTCCATGTAGACATGGCAGGGCTGCAGTCCATGTAGACATGGCAGCCCATGTAGACATGGCAGTCCATGTAGACATGGCAGTCCATGTAGACATGGCAGTCCATGTAGACATGGCAGCCCATGTAGACATGGCAGTCCATGTAGACATGGCAGGGCTGCAGTCCATATAGATATGGCAGGGCTGCAGTCCATGTAGACATGGCAGGGCTGCAGTCCATCTAAACATGGCAGGGCTGCAGTCCTTGTAGACATGGCAGGGCTGCAGTCCTTGTAGACATGGCAGGGCTGCAGTCCTTGTAGACATGGCAGGGCTGCAGTCCATGTAGACATGGCAGGGCTGCAGTCCATGTAGACATGGCAGGGCTGCAGTCCATGTAGACATGGCAGGGCTGCAGTCCATGTAGACATGGCAGGGCTGCAGTCCATGTAAACATGGCAGGGCTGCAGTCCATGTAGGCATGGCAGGGCTGCAATCCATGTAGACATAGCAGGGCTGCAGTCCATGTAGGCATGGCAGGGCTGCAGTCCATGTAGACATGGCAGGGCTGCAGTCCATGTAGACATGGCAGTCCATGTAGGCATGGCAGGGCTGCAATCCATGTAGACATAGCAGGGCTGCAGTCCATGTAGACATGGCAGGGCTGCAGTCCATGTAGGCATGGCAGGGCTGCAATCCATGTAGACATAGCAGGGTTGCAGTCCATGTAGGCATGGCAGGGCTGCAGTCCATGTAGACATGGCAGGGCTGCAGTCCATGTAGACATGGCAGTCCATGTAGGCATGGCAGGGCTGCAGTCCATGTAGGCATGGCAGTCCATGTAGGCATGGCAGGGCTGCAGTCCATGTAGACATGGCAGTCCATGTAGGCATGGCAGGGCTGCAGTCCATGTAGGCATGGCAGGGCTGCAGTCCATGTAGGCATGGCAGGGCTGCAGTCCATGTAGATATGGCAGTCCATGTAGGCATGGCAGGGCAGCAGTCCATGTAGGCATGACAGGGCTCCAGTCCATGTAGGCATGGCAGGGCTGCAGTCCATGTAGACATGGCAGTCCATGTAGACATGGCAGGGCTGCAGTCCATGTAGGCATGGCAGTCCATGTAGACATGGCAGGGCTGCAGTCCATGTAGACATGGCAGTCCATGTAGACATGGCAGGGCTCCAGTCCATGTAGACATGGCAGGGCTGCAGTCCATGTAGACATGGCAGTCCATGTAGGCATGGCAGGGCTGCAGTCCATGTAGATATGGCAGTCCATGTAGGCATTTCAGGACTGCAGTCCATGTAGGCATGGCAGTGCTGCAGTCCATGTAGACATGGCAGGGGTGCAGTCCATCTAGGCATGGCAGGGTTGCAGTCCATGTAGGCATGGCGGGCTGCAGTCCATGTAGGCATGGCAGGGCTGCAGTCCATGTAGACATGGCAGTGCTGCAGTCTTTGTAGACATGGCAGGGCTGCAGTCCATGTAGACATGGCAGGGCTGCAGTCCATGTAGGCATGGCAGGGCTGCAGTCCATGTAGACATGGCAGTCCATGTAGACATGGCAGTCCATGTATACATGGCAGTCCATGTAGACATGGCAGTCCATGTAGACATGACAGGGCTGCAGTCCATGTAGACAAGGCAGGGCTGCAGTCCATGTAGACATGGCAGGGCTGCAGTCCATGTAGACATGGCAGGGCTGCAGTCCATGTAGGGATGGCAGTCCATGTAGACATGGCAGGGCTGCAGTCCATGTAGACATGGCAGTCCATGTAGACATGGCAGGGCTGCAGTCCATGTAGGCATGGCAGGGCTGCAGTCCATGTAGACATGGCAGTCCATGTAGACATGGCAGGGCTGCAGTCCATGTAGACATGGCAGTCCATGTAGGCATGGCAGGGTTGCAGTCTATGTAGGCATGGCAGTCCATGTAGGCATGGCAGGGCTGCAGTCCATGTAGGCATGGCAGTCCATGTAGGCATGGCAGGGCTGCAGTCCATGTAGACATGGCAGGGCTGCAGTCCATGTAGGCATGGCAGGGGTGCAGTCCATGTAGGCATGGCAGGGCTGCAGTCCATGTAGGCATGGCAGTCCATGTAGACATGGCAGGGCTGCAGTCCATGTAGACATGGCAGTCCATGTAGACATGGCAGGGCTGCAGTCCATGTAGGCATGGCAGGGCTGCAGTCCATGTAGGCATGGCAGTCCATGTAGGCATGGCAGGGCTGCAGTCCATGTAGACATGGCAGTCCATGTAGGCATGGCAGGGCTGCAGTCCATGTAGGCATGGCAGGGCTGCAGTCCATGTAGGCATGGCAGGGCTGCAGTCCATGTAGGCATGGCAGTCCATGTAGACATGGCAGGGCTGCAGTCCATGTAGACATGGCAGTCCATGTAGACATGGCAGGGCTGCAGTCCATGTAGGCATGGCAGGGCTGCAGTCCATGTAGGCATGGCAGGGCTGCAGTCCATGTAGACATGGCAGTCCATGTAGGCATGACAGGGCTGCAGTCCATGTAGACATGGCAGGGCTGCAGTCCATGTAGACATGGCAGGGCTGCAGTCCATGTAGGCATGGCAGGGCTGCAGTCCATGTAGACATGGCAGTCCATGTAGACATGGCAGTCCATGTATACATGGCAGTCCATGTAGACATGGCAGTCCATGTAGACATGACAGGGCTGCAGTCCATGTAGACAAGGCAGGGCTGCAGTCCATGTAGACATGGCAGGGCTGCAGTCCATGTAGACATGGCAGTCCATGTAGACATGGCAGGGCTGCAGTCCATGTAGACATGGCAGTCCATGTAGGCATGGCAGGGTTGCAGTCCATGTAGGCATGGCAGTCCACGTAGGCATGGCAGGGCTGCAGTCCATGTAGGCATGGCAGTCCATGTAGGCATGGCAGGGCTGCAGTCCATGTAGACATGAAAGGGCTGCAGTCCATGTAGGCATGGCAGGGCTGCAGTCCATGTAGACATGGCAGGGCTGCAGTCCATGTAGACATGGCAGTCCATGTAGGCATGACAGGGCTGCAGTCCATGTAGACATGGCAGTGCTGCAGTCCATGTAGACATGGCAGGGCTGCAGTCCATGTAGACATGGCAGGGCTGCAGTCCATGTAGACATGGCAGTCCATGTAGACATGGCAGGGCTGCAGTCCATGTAGACATGGCAGTCCATGTAGACATGACAGGGCTGCAGTCCATGTAGACATGGCAGGGCTGCAGTCCATGTAGACATGGCAGGGCTGCAGTCCATGTAGACATGGCAGGGCTGCAGTCCATGTAGACATGGCAGGGCTGCAGTCCATGTAGACATGGCAGTCCATGTAGACATGGCAGGGCTGCAGTCCATGTAGGCATGGCAGGGCTGCAGTCCATGTAGACATGGCAGGGCTGCAGTCCATGTAGACATGGCAGGGCTGCAGTCCATGTAGACATGGCAGGGCTGCAGTCCATGTAGGCATGGCAGGGCTGCAGTCCATGTAGACATGGCAGTCCATGTAGACATGACAGGGCTGCAGTCCATGTAGGCATGGCAGGGCTGCAGTCCATGTAGACATGGCAGGGCTGCAGTCCATGTAGACATGGCAGGGCTGCAGTCCATGTAGACATGGCAGGGCTGCAGTCCATGTAGACATGGCAGGGCTGCAGTCCATGTAGACATGGCAGGGCTGCAGTCCATGTAGGCATGGCAGGGCTGCAGTCCATGTAGGCATGGCAGGGCTGCAGTCCATGTAGACATGGCAGTCCATGTAGACATGGCAGGGCTGCAGTCCATGTAGACATGGCAGGGCTGCAGTCCATGTAGACATGACAGGGCTGCAGTCCATGTAGGCATGGCAGGGCTGCAGTCCATGTAGACATGGCAGTCCATGTAGACATGACAGGGCTGCAGTCCATGTAGACATGGCAGTCCATGTAGACATGGCAGGGCTGCAGTCCATGTAGACATGGCAGGGCTGCAGTCCATGTAGACATGGCAGGGCTGCAGTCCATGTAGACATGGCAGGGCTGCAGTCCATGTAGGCATGGCAGGGCTGCAGTCCATGTAGACATGGCAGGGCTGCAGTCCATGTAGACATGGCAGGGCTGCAGTCCATGTAGACATGGCAGGGCTGCAGTCCATGTAGACATGGCAGGGCTGCAGTCCATGTAGGCATGGCAGGGCTGCAGTCCATGTAGACATGGCAGGGCTGCAGTCCATGTAGACATGGCAGGGCTGCAGTCCATGTAGGCATGGCAGTCCATGTAGACATGGCAGGGCTGCAGTCCATGTAGGCATGGCAGGGCTGCAGTCCATGTAGACATGGCAGGGCTGCAGTCCATGTAGACATGGCAGGGCTGCAGTCCATGTAGGCATGGCAGTCCATGTAGACATGGCAGGGCTGCAGTCCATGTAGACATGGCAGTCCATGTAGACATGGCAGGGCTGCAGTCCATGTAGACATGGCAGTCCATGTAGGCATGGCAGGGCTGCAGTCCATGTAGACATGGCAGGGCTGCAGTCCATGTAGACATGGCAGGGCTGCAGTCCATGTAGGCATGGCAGTCCATGTAGACATGGCAGGGCTGCAGTCCATGTAGGCATGGCAGAGCTGCAGTCCATGTAGACATGGCAGGGCTGCAGTCCATGTAGACATGGCAGGGCTGCAGTCCATGTAGGCATGGCAGTCCATGTAGGCATGGCAGGGCTGCAGTCCATGTAGGCATGGCAGGGCTGCAGTCCATGTAGGCATGGCAGGGCTGCAGTCCATGTAGACATGGCAGGGCTGCAGTCCATGTAGACATGGCAGGGCTGCAGTCCATGTAGGCATGGCAGTCCATGTAGACATGGCAGGGCTGCAGTCCATGTAGACATGGCAGGGCTGCAGTCCATGTAGGCATGGCAGGGCTGCAGTCCATGTAGGCATGGCAGTCCATGTAGACATGGCAGGGCTGCAGTCCATGTAGACATGGCAGGGCTGCAGTCCATGTAGGCATGGCAGTCCATGTAGGCATGGCAGGGCTGCAGTCCATGTAGGCATGGCAGGGCTGCAGTCCATGTAGACATGGCAGGGCTGCAGTCCATGTAGGCATGGCAGTCCATGTAGGCATGGCAGGGCTGCAGTCCATGTAGACATGGCAGGGCTGCAGTCCATGTAGACATGGCAGGGCTGCAGTCCATGTAGGCATGGCAGTCCATGTAGGCATGGCAGGGCTGCAGTCCATGTAGGCATGGCAGGGCTGCAGTCCATGTAGACATGGCAGGGCTGCAGTCCATGTAGGCATGGCAGTCCATGTAGACATGGCAGGGCTGCAGTCCATGTAGACATGGCAGGGCTGCAGTCCATGTAGGCATGGCAGTCCATGTAGGCATGGCAGGGCTGCAGTCCATGTAGACATGGCAGTCCATGTAGACATGGCAGGGCTGCAGTCCATGTAGACATGGCAGGGCTGCAGTCCATGTAGACATGGCAGGGCTGCAGTCCATGTAGGCATGGCAGTCCATGTAGACATGGCAGGGCTGCAGTCCATGTAGGCATGGCAGGGCTGCAGTCCATGTAGACATGGCAGGGCTGCAGTCCATGTAGGCATGGCAGGGCTGCAGTCCATGTAGGCATGGCAGGGCTGCAGTCCATGTAGGCATGGCAGGGCTGCAGTCCATGTAGGCATGGCAGGGCTGCAGTCCATGTAGACATGGCAGGGCTGCAGTCCATGTAGGCATGGCAGGGCTGCAGTCCATGTAGACATGGCAGGGCTGCAGTCCATGTAGACATGGCAGTCCATGTAGGCATGGCAGGGCTGCAGTCCATGTAGGCATGGCAGGGCTGCAGTCCATGTAGGCATGGCAGTCCATGTAGACATGGCAGGGCTGCAGTCCATGTAGGCATGGCAGTCCATGTAGACATGGCAGGGCTGCAGTCCATGTAGACATGGCAGGGCTGCAGTCCATGTAGACATGGCAGGGCTGCAGTCCATGTAGGCATGGCAGGGCTGCAGTCCATGTAGGCATGGCAGGGCTGCAGTCCATGTAGACATGGCAGGGCTGCAGTCCATGTAGACATGGCAGGGCTGCAGTCCATGTGGACATGGCAGGGCTGCAGTCCATGTAGGCATGGCAGGGCTGCAGTCCATGTAGACATGGCAGGGCTGCAGTCCATGTAGACATGGCAGTCCATGTAGACATGGCAGTCCATGTAGACATGGCAGTCCATGTAGACATGGCAGGGCTGCAGTCCATGTAGACATGGCAGTCCATGTAGACATGGCAGGGCTGCAGTCCATGTAGACATGGCAGGGCTGCAGTCCATGTAGGCATGGCAGGGCTGCAGTCCATGTAGACATGGCAGGGCTGCAGTCCATGTAGACATGGCAGGGCTGCAGTCCATGTAGACATGGCAGGGCTGCAGTCCATGTAGACATGGCAGGGCTGCAGTCCATGTAGACATGGCAGGGCTGCAGTCCATGTAGACATGGCAGGGCTGCAGTCCATGTAGACATGGCAGGGCTGCAGTCCATGTAGACATGGCAGGGCTGCAGTCCATGTAGACATGGCAGGGCTGCAGTCCATGTAGACATGGCAGGGGTGCAGTCCATGTAGACATGGCAGTCCATGTAGACATGGCAGGGCTGCAGTCCATTTGGACATGGCAGGGCTGCAGTCCATGTAAACATGGCAGGGCTGCAGTCCATGTAGGCATGGCAGGGCTGCAGTCCATGTGGACATGGCAGGGCTGCAGTCCATGTGAACATGGCAGGGCTGCAGTCCATGTAGACATGGCAGGGTTGCAGTCCATGTAGACATGGCAGTCCATGTAAACATGGCAGGGCTGCAGTCCATGTAGACATGGCAGGGCTGCAGTCCATGTAGGCATGGCAATCCATGTAGACATGGCAGGGCTGCAGTCCATGTAGACATGGCAGGGCTGCAGTCCATGTAGACATGGCAGGGCTGCAGTCCATGTAGACATGGCAGGGCTGCAGTCCATGTAGACATGGCAGGGCTGCAGTCCATGTAGACATGGCAGTCCATGTAGACATGGCAGGGCTGCAGTCCATGTAGGCATGGCAGTCCATGTAGACATGGCAGTCCATGTAGACATGGCAGGGCTGCAGTCCATGTAGACATGGCAGGGCTGCAGTCCATGTAGACATGGCAGTCCATGTAGACATGGCAGTCCATGTAGACATGGCAGGGCTGCAGTCCATGTAGAAATGGCAGTCCATGTAGGCATGGCAGTCCATGTAGACATGGCAGGGCTGCAGTCCATGTAGACATGGCAGTCCATGTAGGCATGGCAGGGCTGCAGTCCATGTAGGCATGGCAGGGCTGCAGTCCATGTAGACATGGCAGGGTTGCAGTCCATGTAGACATGGCAGGGTTGCAGTCCATGTAGGCATGGCAGGGCTGCAGTCCATGTAGGCATGGCAGGGCTGCAGTCCATGTAGGCATGGCAGGGCTGCAGTCCATGTAGGGATGGCAGGGCTGCAGTCCATGTAAACATGGCAGGGCTGCAGTCCATGTGGACATGGCAGGGCTGCAATCCATGTAAACATGGCAGGGCTGCAGTCCATGTAGACATGGCAGGGCTGCAGTCCATGTAAACATGGCAGGGCTGCAGTCCATGTAGACATGGCAGGGCTGCAGTCCATGTAGACATGGCAGTCCATGTAGACATGGCAGGGCTGCAGTCCGGGGGGAAGGCCTTTGCAAACAGTCATTTCGCAGCTGGCAGTGGGGTGTTCAAAGTTGCATGCATCCTTGAACTGCATTCTTGGACAAGGTGCCTCACCCGCAGTGCCTCTTGCACCGCGGAGTAATCTGGCTACTGGGTTTTGCACAGCGGCAGTTGGAGATGACATTTCTCATTTTAAAATTGGTTTTAAATAGAGGGTATGATAAATGTTATTATACTTACGAACTTTAACTGGAGCATCCCAACCCTGGCTTGTATTTTCCAGGCTTACCTTGACTAGACATGTGAATACACTAAGTGTGCTGCCTCTGTTTCTTTGCCTGCGTCTGCTCTGATGGTTGGAATCCCACTAAAGGCAAAAAGAGAAACATGGCTTCTGGCTCCTGTCTAAAATAATTTGGATCATTCGGTTTTACGTCACAGAACAGTGTAGATAAAAAGGTAGGGAGGTGTGTGTGTGTGTGTGTGTGTGTGTGTGTGTGTGTGTGTGTGTGTCTGTTTGTTTGTTTGTTTGTGTGCGTGCGCGCGCGTGTCTGTGTGTGTGCGCGCGCGTGTATGGTCGAGGGAGGTAAGCCTGGGCAGTCAGGCACCGTAGAATACACGACACTGGACCCCAGAGCGGCGGAGGGCAGTAGCAAGGGACAAGTAGGGCAGTTTGGAGATAGGTGAAAAGGGCTTCTCCCTGTCTGCCTGACTCGACGTCGCAAAGCTGCTTGCAGCAGATTGAGTTCAGTCAGGCATGCGTGCAAATAGCAGGCCGCCTCCTCCGTTGTGGAGTGAAAGCAGGGATTTGTCGTCTGTCTGCCTGAAGGAGAACGCTGGGCCATAAAATATGCTGCCCACAATTGTTTCGCTTCCACACGATTAATTACTTCATCGTCATAATTCACGAAAACTCTGCAGCACAACATTGAACGGTGTTGGCAAGGTGATCTTCAGCTGGAATACCAACACAGTCCTGAAGACAACCCGCTCCCTACTCCAAGTGTTTGTATGGGTAATTTCCCTCACTGAAGCGAACATTTACAGCATAATTCCACAAACATGCTTATCGACCCTCGGGCACTTTCCCTCCGCTGACCTCGATGACGAGGGCAGTCTTGAGTTGGACGCGGACATTGTGGGCAAGAGCCAGCGTGATAAATCAGTGCGACAGCGGGAAGAGCAATTAAGCTACCGTTCCAATCAGCTTAGCGGGCTGTGTGACAGGGAGGACACTCCGCGAGGGTTTAGGGGAGGAATGGGTCGGTCTGGGGGAAGAGGGAAGGGAGTGGGACGTGCGGAGTGTGCCCTGATCGGCTCGGGTCCTCATTGCCTTTGTCTGGCCGGCAACGATGAGCATGGGGGTGTCTGCCATGCAAGCCATGAGGTGGGTGTGCTTCCCGAATTTTCTTTCTGCCAGGGCGTGGTTTAATTTCGTTTTTCCTTTGGTTGTTTTGGGGGTGTTTGGTGACAGGGGAGTGGGCTAGTTGTTTAGGATACACATGTTTGAAATTTCATTTGAATTGTCAGCTGGAGGGACTGTAATATTCGAATATCTCCTGGATTTTCATAACTTTTATTGCAACATTCACAACAAATCCTTGATGAACTGTACGTGTCACGCTGTTTCCATGTGTTGAGAAAATGTACCATATCAAAGTGTAATAAGTATTTCGTGCTTTTAAAAATGTACGCGAAAATAAGTAGAGGATTCGGTGAGATCTGCTGCTGGCTCAAGAAATCCCAAAGTGTTTGTTGCATATTCAGCGTGACGCGAGTAAGATAAAAGTGATAGCCGACTGTTGCTAAATGTTGACCACGGCGCGACATGTTTGTAGTTTCTTGCTCTGATATCGTTCGTTGACCATGCACTGTCTTGTGCAGTGTGCACATCACACTCACCTTTGCCAAACTACGTACGTCAACACTTTATCAGATAACCTCTGGAACATTCCCGCATGTACCCTAAACATATTCAGTTCACACAAGCTGAGACTCACATTATCCGACAGACAGACGAACGGACGGACGGACGGACTAGACAGACAGACAGACTAGACAGACAGACAGACAGACAGACAGACAGACAGACAGACAGACAGACAGACAGACAGACAGACAGACAGACAGACAGACAGACAGACAGACAGACAGACAGACAGACAGACGGACGGACGGAAGGACCGACGGACGGACGGACGGACGGACAGAGAAACAAAACAAACCAGAGAGACCACACAGACAAACCGACCGATAGACAGAGAAACAGACAGTCTCAAGGAAACAGACACATACACACACACACACACACACACACACACACACACACACACACACACACACACACACACACACACACACACACACACACACATGAGTGCTGGTGTGAAGGCAGGCCTCGCCATTGCTCCACAGCACCATAGAGAAGCGCTACCAGGAGGAGGTGCAGTCACTGCAGACGGCGCTGGAACAGGAGCGCGAGATGCACTCCAGCTCCACAGCCAGGATGCGCCAGTCCCTGCAGAACAAGATGGAGGACATCCGGCAGGAGGAAGCCCGCATGAAGGAACATCTGCAGCAAGCCCAGAAGGTTGGTTGATGAGAGACGGATGGTTGGAAGGATGGAGGGATAAATGGATGATGGCCTGTCTTAGCGATATGCCAGTTACATACAGATTTTAAAACAACACAGTAAGATATACCTAGTTGAAACTTAACACTAAAATCATCATCATGCATAATTAAGATACATTTTGTGTGCAGATTTTCAAACATCACAGTAGGAAGTAAAACACAACTAAAAACGTGTCCCATTATAAGCTGTGAAGCTTGCATTCTTATCTTGCACTAATAAGAAAAAATAACCAAGAGTTACATCTACTTGTCACAGTCAGCACACATTGTGATTCACCCCATGATCAAGGGCCAACTTAAAAATTGTAATTGATATAATTTTGTATAGCTTGAAGAGTTCTCATTTCCCCGTAAAGATGAAGGGCGAAAATGCCTCTTGCAGGATATCCATAGTTAAAAATATATATAATTATAATCGGTTATTACCATTCATTATTTGTGTTGGTTGGGGAGACAGAGACAGAGAGAGAGAGAGAGAGAGAGAGATAGAGAGAGAGAGATAGAGAGAGAGAGAGAGAGGTGTTAGTGTTAATGCAAAGAAAGAAAATGAAGGAGAGAGCGAATGGAAGAGAATGCATTTTTTGGTTGTTGTTTTGTTGTTAGTGAGTGGACTGCTGGAAGCAGAACAAGATGTATTCAATGTGTATACCCTCATTAAATAATGATAACACTTTTCTCCAACTTTAAGAAATTAATCAAATCTAGACTTAGGTTTGCACACTTTACTCTCTCTCCCAAACTCCTCCACGCAGTGCACACTTCACTCTCTCTCCCAAACTCCTCCACGCAGTGCACACTTCACTCACTCCCCCAAACTCCTCCACGCAGTGCACACTTCACTCACTCTCCCAAACTCCTCCACGCAGTGCACACTTCACTCACTCCCCCAAACTCCTCCACGCAGTGCACACTTCACTCACTCTCCCCCAAACTCCTCCACGCAGTGCACACTTCACTCACTCTCCCCAAACTCCTCCACGCAGTGCACACTTCACTCACTCTCCCCAAACTCCTCCACGCAGTGCACACTTCACTCACTCCCCCAAACTCCTCCACGCAGTGCACACTTCACTCACGCTCCCCTAAACTCCTCCACGCAGCGCACACTTCACTCACTCTCCCCCAAACTCCTCCCCGCAGTGGACACTTCACTCACTCTCCCACAAACTCCTCCACGCAGTGGACACTTCACTCACTCTCCCCCAAACTCCTCCACGCAGTGCACACTTCACTCACTCTCCCACAAACTCCTCCACGCAGTGGACACTTCACTCACTCTCCCACAAACTCCTCCACGCAGTGGACACTTCACTCACTCTCCCACAAACTCCTCCACGCAGTGCACACTTCACTCACTCTCCCCGAAAACTCCTCCACGCAGTGCACACTTCACTCACTCTCCCCCAAACTCCTCCACGCAGTGGACACTTCACTCACTCTCCCACAAACTCCTCCACGCAGTGCACACTTCACTCACTCTCCCACAAACTCCTCCACGCAGTGGACACTTCACTCACTCTCCCCCAAACTCCTCCACGCAGTGGACACTTCACTCACTCTCCCACAAAATCCTCCACGCAGTGCACACTTCACTCACTCTCCCCCAAACTCCTCCACGCAGTGCACACTTCACTCACTCTCCCCAAAACTCCTCCCCGCAGTGGACACTTCACTCACTCTCCCACAAACTCCTCCACGCAGTGCACACTTCACTCACTCTCTCCGAAACTCCTCCACGCAGTGCACACTTCACTCACTCTCCCACAAACTCCTCCACGCAGTGCACACTTCACTCACTCCCCCAAACTCCTCCACGCAGTGCACACTTCACTCACTCTCCCCAAACTCCTCCACGCAGTGCACACTTCACTCACTCTCCCCAAACTCCTCCACGCAGTGGACACTTCACTCACTCTCCCACAAACTCCTCCACGCAGTGCACACTTCACTCACTCTCCCACAAACTCCTCCACGCAGTGCACACTTCACTCACTCTCCCCCAAACTCCTCCACGCAGTGGACACTTCACTCACTCTCCCACAAACTCCTCCACGCAGTGTACAGTTCACTCACTCCCCCAAACTCCTCCACGCAGTGCACACTTCACTCACGCTCTCCCAAACTCCTCCACGCAGTGGACGCTTCACTCACTCCCCCAAACTCCTCCACGCAGTGCACACTTCACTCACGCTCCCCCAAACTCCTCCACGCAGTGCACACTTCACTCACTCTCCAACAAAATCCTCCACGCAGTGTACAGTTCACTCACTCTCCCCCAAACTCCTCCACGCAGTGTACACTTCACTCACTCTCCCAAACTCCTCCACGCAGTGCACACTTCACTCACTCTCCCAAACTCCTCCACGCAGTGTACACTTCACTCACTCTCCCACAAACTCCTCCACGCAGTGCACACTTCACTCACTCTCCCACAAACTCCTCCACGCAGTGCACACTTCACTCACTCTCCCACAAACTCCTCCACG
>JAWQFJ010031736.1:0-16699 GCA_034096865.1 Theodoxus fluviatilis | reverse complement strand
CTGTAACCCTACATGCTACCCTCTCTGCCTCAGTTTTGTACAGTGTCCTGTAACCCTACATGCTACCCTCCCTGCCTTCCCTGCACCACCTGGCACAGATGTAGACTGGCTGTCACTTTTGCAACACGACCCCATTGTTCAGGCACAGCTGACGGATTAGACAGCAGTCTGGGGGGCAACACCAGGGGGAGCAAGTGCTGGTCAGCTGACAGTCAGGTCTTCCTGGGGACGGCAGCTGGGGGTGGAGCGAGTATGGCGTGGCAAATTAGGCGTGGTTTCATATTGCAACTCACCCACCCATGTCTGGGTCTCAAAGAGCTTTACATTTTACCCCCTGATCACTGGGCCTCGTGATCAATCCTTCACTGGCTCCCGACAACAAACACAGCGACAGACAGATAAGACTCAAAATCTGGTACAGCATCAGAACCCACTCCACTCCATGGGAAGTATTTCAAGCCGATGCTGGCTCAAGGCCACATAGGTGTTCATGGAGCTACAGCACAGTGTGCCTCTGCTGCCCCCACAGGTAGTACCCAGTTTTCTTCCTGGTGGGGAGAAGCAATGAGAGTTCACCACCTTGCCCAAGGATGCAGCGCAGGGATTTGCGACACTTCCCATGGCACCGACACTACTTGCAAGTGACGGCAGGCAAGCACTGCAACCGCTGGCCTTGAGCCCCCACGTAAACCCGAGCCGAGCTGAACATGGGACATGAACAGTGGACACCTGACGCAGCTTCACTATCCCTGCCTCCAGACAGTCTAGTGGCCTCATGACGGAAACGGGCGCAGAGCATCAACGGCCCAAGGTGCGAGGGCAGAGAGTCAAAGACCAGCCTGACACTGGTGCCTCGGCTACCTCTTTCACCCAGGGCACGACCCGGCATTTCTGTCCGTCCCACTGGTTGTGCGAGTACAACACAAGCCTTTGCAAACACAGCGCCGACAGCTCTGTAGGGCGGCTGTGCTGCCAGGCTGCGCTACAGCTGTGTGAGCTGGCAGATGCTTGCAGCTCCTCACCCACGTGTAGCCAGGAAGCCCATCTCTCCTGAAGGTGAAGTGGAGGAGACATCAACAAACTTTAGGTCCATCTTGCAATGCCCCGAGAAATCAATCTTACTTTGAAGTACACTCAATTTAATGCGACTTGGTAACATTCAGTTTCCTGCTTTGACAGGTTTAACTGGTTCAGGAAGGGTCATTCTGTCCCCAGCTTTAGCATATCAGATGAGCTGTTTCTAAGCGTGACCCCAAAGATCGCACACACCAAAACAATTTTTTTTCTTTCATTTATTCATTGTAGAACTTTGAATTTTAAAGAGTTTATTATGATGAATGGTCGACAGCATTGATTTTTCAAAGTTCAAATATCCAATCAGGCACGTTCGTCAACAGTTGTGTGCTGATTATCCCCAATTGGAGACGTTTGTCTTGAATGAGTTAAGAGCAAATGTACACATACACATGCACACGCACACATACTCACATATACATTCACACACACACTTATATACACACACACACACACATGAACACACTCATATACACACACACATACACACCCACACACATACACACACTCACACACATACACACACACTCACACACAAACACTCACACACATACAAACACTCACACACATACAAACACTCACACACACACTCACACACATACACTCACACACAAACACTCACACACATACACTCACACACATACACACACACACAAACACTCGCACACATACACTCACACACATACACACACACACATACACACACACACAAACACTCACACACATACACTCACACACATACACACACACATACACACACACACAAACACTCACACACATACACACACACACACACATACACTCACACACACATACACACACACACACACACACACATACACACACATACACACACACACACATACACACACACACACTCACACACACACACACACAAACACTCACACACATACACACACACACATACACACACACTCCCTCCCTTTGGTCAACTAACAGACCCACTGCATGTCCCGCCACTATTCATGACAGGTAAACGACTCAGAAAAATCTTTCAACTTCATATTCCATTTGATGCCTGTGATGTGGATTGTCAGTGGCCCTAAATAGCCTACACAGGCTAGCAGACAACAAAACCTCATCCCTCTTCCAATCCATCTCTCCTTGTTTCCTTGCTTTGTTTAGAATGGCCAGTGTCCTACGAGGTACATCCAAGCAACAACGGAGAAATGATTGCAGAAACTTTATTTCCATAATTTCAGTGCACCGCAAGCAGGAGGTGCTGCCATGTGCATGGACGACTACAGCCAAGCAGACGAATTGGCACAGGAGGAGAGACGGGCAGATGACGGCCACATCTCTAATAAAATGCATTGCAAGTGGTTAGGAAATCCACAGGCTTCTAGTTCTACCTCGAACTTCATGCAGAAGCCAATGGTGGAGCGTGGGATGTATGTGTCATTGCCAAGGACTTGGGGGGTTAACCTGAGGCTAACCACACCGACAACATCCAAGCTGGTTGTTATATATGTGCACGTCCACGATATTGCCTAACACTATCAAAAACTGGGGGTCTGGGTAAAGACACTTGAATAAAACTATCTAACACAGTCAGCATGCATATATTTCAAATTTATATGGGTTCTTTAAATGTTTTTGTAATGCTATGACCAATACCGTAAAAGTTGGCCTACAATGCGCACCTGGTTATAAGCCGCACCCCCCGTTTTTAAAGAAAAATACAGAAAAATCCATATATTAGCCGCACTGGCATACAAGCCGCAGTGTCATGGAGAAAGTATGCAGACAAAAACATCTCATTGAGACCAGACTATACAGGGAAAAGTTAGATCGCAGTTCAGCTGCGCAAATTAATCTTCTCTGAAGAAACGGTGATACTACCGAAACGCATACAATCAAAAGTTTGAGCAGCAGTCGAAAAGGCAAAAACAGAAAGTCAAAGGTCATGAGGTACCGTAAAGGAAAGTTCAATGGTCTTTACTCGAGATCTGATGCTGAGAATCCGCTGAAGTCGGACTCTTCCGTGTCAGAGACGAACAGGTTCAGTATTGCCTCTGGTGCAGAATCACCGGAAGTGTCACTGTCACTGCCAGCCTCGTTGTCAGTGGGTGTCGATGCATCGTCTGCTGCAGTGTAGCGTGGAAAATAGTAACCCGTGGAAAACAGTAACGGAAGTCATCGCAGAGTTATCTGCTCGGGATTTTCTGAAAATTCAACTCTAAAAAGAGACGGCACCCGCCACTCCGCCTGACTGACTTGGCACGCCCGGGGAGTTATGCTAAGATCCGGCCGCGTAAATATATCTGCGTTTTGTGACAAACGTCTTTCTCGGCGGTACTGTACTCCATGCACCTTAACGGTGCGCGTGATTCGGGTGTAATCTTAAGCTAAACGACGTTTATTGGCGCTGCTGAAATGGTCGAAGTCGGAAACATTCGGAACGTCGTTTAGCTTAAGATTACACCCGAATCACGCGCACCGTTAAGGTGCATGGAGTACAGTACCGCCGAGCAAGACGTTTGTCACAAAACGCAGATATATTTACGTGGCCGGATCTTAGCATAACTCCCCGGGCGTGCCAAGTCAGTCAACGGTCGCGTTTTATAAAACCAGACCACAAACAGACTACAGGGAGGTGACTCCCATATTATTTCCGGCAGGGGAGACGGCTTTACAGGGGGGAAAACTTTTTTGAACGCTACATCATGTGTTAAACTACACAAATGCACCAAAACCTCGTAAAGCAACTAATGCGTCGTTTGTCGGAATATATTCCATGCGAAGAACAGGTGCAGGAGTGGTAAATTGCATAAAGCACGTCCCTCGCAGATAACTCTGCGATGACTTCCGTTACTGTTTTCCACGGGTTACTATTTTCCACGCTACATGCAGCGATGATCTGTGCTTTTTGGAATCCATTGATGATTGTGGATTTCTTGACTGCATCCCACGCTTTCAGTACCCACTGGCACACTTCTGCATACGTAGCTCTTCGCATACGTCCTGTCTTGGTGAATGATTTGTCACCTTCCACCATGATTATAGGTCAACACTGACGATCACACTGATGATCACACTGCCGGAAACTAGGTCAAACCCAAAAACACATCGCTGACTCTGGCGATGCAGAAAAAAGTCATACATTAGCCGCACCGGCTGATAAGCCGCAGGGGTCCGTTCATGAAAAAAAAGTAGCGGCTTATAGGCCAACTTTTACGGTAGTTTTTATAGTTTTGCTTTGCAGAGATTCACAAAAAAATAATTAAACTCGTACGAAGCGGAAAAATGGCGCCGAAAAACGGGACATTTTGCCACGCCACTTTTGAATGCTTGTTATCTTGTGCAAATTCACCTTACAAAGTATAGATTGTGTGAAATAATTCAAGTTCAATTATTAATTTAGTCATATTTCAGTGGAAAGTCGCCACAAAATAAAAACGGAGGTAGTTCTACCGAAATAAAAAAGACCTATGCGTTCGTTACTCTCGTTTCTACCACCCTTGCTCAGAGGAAAAAAATCGAAACCAAACATGTGTACATAAATGTGTTGAAGAGAAGGTTCAAATTACTTTTCCTTTCATTAGTTTACTCATACAACTGCATAGTTTTATTCTTCTTTTGGTATTAACCAATTTATTGGGACTATTTTGATGGTCAGCGTCGGTTGTTTCCCTGCGTTACTTACGGAAGGTATGCGTGTACCAAACGTGTTGCTATATTGTTCCGCACTCGAAACGGCTACAAAGGAAGCTTTTGTCATCCCGCAGTCAATGAACACGTTTATAGAAGGATACGTCATAGTACACGCGATTTTTGACCAATGAGAAGGCTTCGTTTCCTTCATTTCCTTCTGTTACGTACGTCAATTTGCTACACATGTGCGAAGCTTTCAGTTCGTTTAATCCGTTCGATGGACCATCTTCATCCAATTTGGGTAAGTAAAGCATTCTACATTAGTTTTTTTAATTAATACAATTCAATAGTTTCGTTCATGGGTCATGAATAAATACTATATGACTAGTTTTTCTCTGGCCGTGCTTTCTCTATCCTGATCAACGCCGTTCTGGTTTTGGTTTCGATTGAGTTTCGTATCACATGATTGATTTGGTCAGAATCACATCATGTTTGTTTTCATAGAACTAATTTGATGTTCCCTCATGCTAGATATCAAAATAATACCTTTTATAATGATATACGCATGTGATCGTCACGCTGGTTACAAAGAAACCAAACACAGGTATGTCCCACCTAGTGTTAGGCAATATCGTGGACGTGCACATATGTATTACAATTTACAAATATTGGATAACTTAATATAAAAAGTGCCCTTCAAATCTTGGTATAAAAAATGCCTCCACAGCACGTGTACAAAAGACAGCAGATGTTTTTCAGAAATGTCACATAAAAAATGTGTTCAAACCTGTCAACGATAATTATCTGGGGGAAAAAATGTGGAAAAAACAAAAAAGGGGGAAATGCTTTCCAAGTGGCAAGAGGGCGCAGCACCAGGACTCTGGAGCTATGATTACTTGCAAGAACAGAAGGCCTGGGTAACCCTGTGCTGTGGAGGCAATCTGCTCTGCAGCTCCGACCAGCCAGCGTCACGCAAGTGCATGACAGCACTGTCTGGAGCTATGATTACTTGCAAGAACAGAAGGCCTGGGTAACCCTGTGCTGTGGAGGCAATCTGCTCCGCAGCTCCGACCAGCCAGCGTCACGCAAGTGCATGACAGCACTGTCAGCATCAGGAAACTTCAGTCTGCAGATGCCGCAAAACAATTGAGCACACTGGAGAGAAATGTTAAAAATCTTCACATAATATGAATATCAGAGCTCATTTCCATTAGCACTGGAGGGGACATGCAGGGACAGCAAAGAGAGGTAGACCAGGTCCTTGCAAATGCCACCATTGAAGTACTTCAGTGAGATCTTCAGAAGGGGAAGAGAGGGAGAAAAAGTTACTCAATGGGGAGGAAAAAGACTTCCATTATGATAAACCTTGGAGATCTTTAGAATAGCTGAACATTTCGTAGGAGAGACACAAGTAAATGAGGTCTAAACGTCTGAGGAATAAAAACTGGTTGACATGCTGGTAGTGTGCATTTTTTTCCTTGAGTGGGAATAGTCCTTGATCAACAACATCTCAACAAACATTATCAATACTTCATTCTCGTAAACTTCTGGGTAGTGACCGTCAGTGTAATCAAAAGAAGAAGATACATATCTATAACTTGCAACAAAGAATATGATCTAAGTGGAAGAAATGTGTGTGGAAAGCAGGTATAAATATAATATCTATTTAGAAATGAGACAAATGGGGCAAAATCAACAGGTGTGGTGTGGGAAGATGGGTGTCGATGAAATTAGCTGCACCAAAAGACTACAGACTACAGTCTCCCGTCTCCCTCTCCAACTGTCAGATGATGCAGGTGAGGAATAAAGCTAGAGCACTCCCTGACCCCAGACTCACAGTGACCGCCAAGTAAAATCCACAACTATAATGCTTACAGGGCTAAAGTTCACAGTTCACACCATCTCGATACAATCCTTGCATCTCCAGTGGGTCATCAAAGGCTGCATATCATCCGTAGTGACAAGTCACAGCAGCAGTCACGATGGGGCAACACTGCTTCCATACAGTTTCCAAAGTAGCAGGTGAGCAAAGTGTAGACACATATCTATCTCCCTGTAGACATTCTGAGACAAAGTGCCTCTGAACTGTGACCACAGAAATGCATTTGTTTCCTTTCTAGTCAAATCCATTGCATCTCTTTGCCAGCACGAGAAGAAGAAGAAAGAAACAATCAGCTTTTCTCAAACAAGTTACAGTTCAGTTGATGCACCTTTCTCTGTGTATAGCTGCTCAGTGCGAGTCACCGCATCACGTTGAAGATGTGTGGTCTGTCGAGTCGTTGTTTTCTCTGAGGCTTGCAAGGCTTCGATGCCAAGCCAGAACCCTGCTTCCCAAGTGAGAAACCACATGACAGAATTCTATCAATACCCCCTCCCCCACTCATACAACTTTGTATCTAGCTCAGGCTTGTCAAGGTGACAGAACTCCTTGTCACAAATCCCTTTCAGTGTCAGCAGTGTCAAGACATTTCCATCCTGTATCAAATGAGCAGTGGGAGGGAGGGAGATGAGGGCTTTGAACGGAGAGAGTGCAAATGCCAACAATGCATAACCAAGCATGCTAATCAGGAACTTCTGGTTCACACATGAAGCACATCTGACAAATGAGAGTTTGCCTTTTGTCTGAAGCACCTACTCCTACCCAAAAATAAAGTCAAATGCAATTTTGTTATTCTTATGATTCTTGTCAATTTGTAGACTCATATTAGAAAAGGTCTAAGTTCAAATCTGGAATTCACATGCACATTTTCAGAAATACTTTCTCAATATAAACAATTTTTCAAACAAATTTTTAAAAATCCTACTATTTGCACCCTTTTGGAAAAAAAGGAGTTGAGAGGTTGAGTGTCATTCAATTATTTGTCTGTCATCATTTCCTTTATCCGCTTTCCCAAAGTTCAAGACCAATGGGTCGCTGGTTAGCGCACGACCCGTTTTAGCCAGAGGATACCCCCGAAGATGGCGATGTCTACACCCAAACCAGACAGCCCTCATGGTGAGTGGCCAGAACTCTCTACACTGGAGTGTCCCACTTTTCATGGGAGACGCCCGGGGCCAGGTGGGTGATGTTGACGTGCACAGCCTGCTTCTTCTCAAACTTGGGTGGGATGTGCGTCACCTTGTAGGTCACCTCGTCCCCCTCCTTGGGAACATACTCCCCGTCAATGCTGAAGGCACAGACAAGAGGAGACTGCATATATTTGTAAGGACATTTGACTGCCAAGTCCATGCAAAGCTATGAAAGGCACAGACAAGAGGAGACTGCATATATTTGTAAGGACATTTGACTGCCAAGTCCATGCAAAGCTATGAAAGGCACAGACAAGAGGAGACTGCATATATTTGTAAGGACATTTGACTGCCAAGTCCATGCAAAGCTATGAAAGGCACAGACAAGAGGAGACTGCATATATTTGTAAGGACATTTGACTGCCAAGTCCATGCAAAGCTATGAAAGGCACAGACAAGAGGAGACTGCATATATTTGTAAGGACATTTGACTGCCAAGTCCATGCAAAGCTATGAAAGGCACAGACAAGAGGAGACTGCATATATTTGTAAGGACATTTGACTGCCAAGTCCATGCAAAGCTATGAAAGGCACAGACAAGAGGAGACTGCATATATTTGTAAGGACATTTGACTGCCAAGTCCATGCAAAGCTATGAAAGGCACAGACAAGAGGAGACTGCATATATTTGTAAGGACATTTGACTGCCAAGTCCATGCAAAGCTATGAAAGGCACAGACAAGAGGAGACTGCATATATTTGTAAGGACATTTGACTGCCAAGTCCATGCAAAGCTATGAAAGGCACAGACAAGAGGAGACTGCATATATTTGTAAGGACATTTGACTGCCAAGTCCATGCAAAGCTATGAAAGGCACAGACAAGAGGAGACTGCATATATTTGTAAGGACATTTGACTGCCAAGTCCATGCAAAGCTATGAAAGGCACAGACAAGAGGAGACTGCATATATTTGTAAGGACATTTGACTGCCAAGTCCATGCAAAGCTATGAAAGGCACAGACAAGAGGAGACTGCATATATTTGTAAGGACATTTGACTGCCAAGTCCATGCAAAGCTATGAAAGGCACAGACAAGAGGAGACTGCATATATTTGTAAGGACATTTGACTGCCAAGTCCATGCAAAGCTATGAAAGGCACAGACAAGAGGAGACTGCATATATTTGTAAGGACATTTGACTGCCAAGTCCATGCAAAGCTATGAAAGGCACAGACAAGAGGAGACTGCATATATTTGTAAGGACATTTGACTGCCAAGTCCATGCAAAGCTATGAAAGGCACAGACAAGAGGAGACTGCATATATTTGTAAGGACATTTGACTGCCAAGTCCATGCAAAGCTATGAAAGGCACAGACAAGAGGAGACTGCATATATTTGTAAGGACATTTGACTGCCAAGTCCATGCAAAGCTATGAAAGGCACAGACAAGAGGAGACTGCATATATTTGTAAGGACATTTGACTGCCAAGTCCATGCAAAGCTATGAAAGGCACAGACAAGAGGAGACTGCATATATTTGTAAGGACATTTGACTGCCAAGTCCATGCAAAGCTATGAAAGGCACAGACAAGAGGAGACTGCATATATTTGTAAGGACATTTGACTGCCAAGTCCATGCAAAGCTATGAAAGGCACAGACAAGAGGAGACTGCATATATTTGTAAGGACATTTGACTGCCAAGTCCATGCAAAGCTATGAAAGGCAAGTGTAGTTTTCTCAAATAATTCACTTGATCCTTTTTCTTTTTTTTAAGCATCATTATTATTATTATTATTATTATTATTATATATGGAGAAACAGAGATTACAGAATATGCCTTCAATATCCTGGGTTAACACGTTCACACATGTGCACGCACAAACACACACACACAAACACACACACACACACAAGTTTACAAATAGCACAACCTACCTAAAGGCAGTGGTGTTTTTTACTTTCCAAGATATATAAAAATCAAACACAATAGAATTCCTCAGTGGAAATAAAGCACTTTTGTCACTCATTCAAATAAACTTGGCAATAATGTAACTCCATTCCATGGCCAGTCACTGCTTGCAGTAATGTAACTCCATTCCATGGCCAGTCACTGCTTGCAGTAATGTAACTCCATTCCATGGCCAGTCACTGCTTGCAGTACTGTAACTGCTTGCAGTACTGTAACTGCTTGCAGTACTGTAACTCCATTCCATGGCCAGTCACTGCTTGCAGTAATGTAACTCCATTCCATGGCCAGTCACTGCTTGCAGTACTGTAACTCCATTCCATGGCCAGTCACTGCTTGCAGTACTGTAACTCCATTCCATGGCCAGTCACTGCTTGCAGTACTGTAACTCCATTCCATGGCCAGTCACTGCTTGCAATACTGTAACTCCATTCCATGGCCAGTCACTGCTTGCAATACTGTAACTCCATTCCATGGCCAGTCACTGCTTGCAGTACTGTAACTGCTTGCAGTAATGTAACTCCATTCCATGGCCAGTCACTGCTTGCAGTACTGTAACTGCTTGCAGTACTGTAACTCCATTCCATGGCCAGTCACTGCTTGCAATAATGTAACTCCATTCCATGGCCAGTCACTGCTTGCAGTACTGTAACTCCATTCCATGGCCAGTCACTGCTTGCAATACTGTAACTCCATTCCATGGCCAGTCACTGCTTGCAATACTGTAACTCCATTCCATGGCCAGTCACTGCTTGCAGTACTGTAACTGCTTGCAGTACTGTAACTCCATTCCATGGCCAGTCACTGCTTGCAATAATGTAACTCCATTCCATGGCCAGTCACTGCTTGCAGTACTGTAACTCCATTCCATGGCCAGTCACTGCTTGCAATACTGTAACTCCATTCCATGGCCAGTCACTGCTTGCAGTAATGTAACTCCATTCCATGGCCAGTCACTGCTTGCAATACTGTAACTCCATTCCATGGCCAGTCACTGCTTGCAGTAATGTAACTCCATTCCATGGCCAGTCACTGCTTGCAGTACTGTAACTGCTTGCAGTAATGTAACTGCTTGCAGTACTGTAACTCCATTCCATGGCCAGTCACTGCTTGCAGTACTGTAACTCCATTCCATGGCCAGTCACTGCTTGCAGTACTGTAACTCCATTCCATGGCCAGTCACTGCTTGCAATACTGTAACTCCATTCCATGGGCAGTCACTGCTTGCAATACTGTAACTCCATTCCATGGCCAGTCACTGCTTGCAGAGCAAAGCAAAGCCACACTCCACACAACCAAACACTGCTTCACTACTTACTCTGAGATGTGGACAAAGAGAGGTTCAGCACCGTCCTCTGGTTGGATGAAGCCATGGCCGCGCTGCCTACAGAAAGACTTGACCTTTCCAGGTAATGTGGGTCCTTCCAAAGCTTTCTCAGACCTGAAAATAGGACCTGCGTGCAGTCTCAATATGACCTCCTTAAAAAAAATTAATTTGTAAAAAGGAAAAACAAGAAGGGCAAAGCCCATACGACTCACATGCTTAACCTTGACCTTTATATTACCTTGACCTTCAGGTGACCTTCACGGTCAAGGTCAAACAAGTAAACCTATCAATGACATCATACACTAAGAAATGCTTTACACTTTTTCCTACCAAAATACATGTGACCTTGACCCAAGGTCAAGGTCATCCAAGGTCATGCAACACAAAGCTGTTAATTCAAGACATAGGAAGCACAATGGTGCTTATTGGCACTTTCTACCATGAGATATAGTCACTTTTAGTGGTTCACTACCCCATTTTGGTCACATTTCATAAGGGTCAAAGTGACCTTGACCTTGATGATATGTGACCAAATGTGTCTCATGATGAAAGTATAACATGTGCCCCACATAATTATTAAGTTTGAAACAGTTATCTTCCATAGTTCAGGGTCAAGGTCACTTCAAAATAGGTATACAATCCAACTTTGAAGAGCTCCTGTGACCTTGACCTTGAAGCAAGGTCAACCAAACTGGTATCAAAAGATAGGGATTACTTTGCCCTATATACCATATATAGGTCAGGTATCCAATTTTAAAAACTTCAGAGAAAATTGAGAAAATGTGAAAAATGAAAGTTTTTTATACAACATTTATGGCCCCTGCGACCTTGACCTTGAAGCAAGGACAAGTCACTATGTATGTTTTTTGAGGCCTTGTCATCATACACCATCATGCCACATTTGGTATTGATAGACTTAATAGTCTCCGAGAAAAATCCAACGTTAAAGTTTTCGGACGCCCGGACGAAACGGGTGAGTACATCGACTCACTTTTGCTTCGCATGTGAGTCAAAAAAGGGAAAAAGTTGGGTCTACCTATTGACCTTCCCCCCCCCCCCCCCCCCAGTTACCTCGACCACATTTTTCCCCCCTTTGTGTGTGTGTGTGTGTGCAGGCTTACAAAGATCTGAATTATGAGATAATATACTACATATTGAAAAAGCAAGGAAATTCTTAAAGGTGCTGACTGCTCTCTGTACAAAGCAGAAAGTGGTAGCAGATAGTTGGTAAGCTGTCAAAGCTGGCGAGAAGGCAAGGCCAATAAATGAATAAGGCCAAAATGTATTCAACATCGACTAACTGCTATATTGCAAGGTCCAAATGCACAATAATCTAGCACACATCAAACATACAACTGCAAACATGGCTAATGTCAAATAAAACACGTGAAACACAACTGGTGTCACTTTCACACAACTTACGCCGAAAGCGTCCGTGTCCGGCGAGTGGGGATGGGACTTGGTACCAGAAATTTGTGGTCAGAATGCTTGTGGCTCATGTTGGCGTTGTTGACAGCCTGGGTCTGAGGAATTTTTGTTGGATGAGACATCAAATCCCGCCCTTCGATTCACTGTGAAACAGAATATTGCTACAGAGCACCGGAGAATACTCACATAGAATAGAATAGAATAGAAATCTTCGGCTTGCTTAGGGCTAGGCGTCCAGGGCCTATCGCCGATTCTGGTGGTTCTGGCTGTATTTTTATTGTTCTTATGGATACTAGCTGGTCTTTTACCAGGCCTAGTCTATAACACTTATGAGATAAAGAAAAAGAGAGAAAAAAGGCCTAATTGCTGTGCATCATCTGCGCCAGTGGTTCCTCCAGCTTGAACATATATCCTTGTACTACTGTACTACTGTAAGTTGTAACTATAAAAGAACAGCAATCGACGTGTCAGTCATCTGGTCGAGTCGGTGTCAAGATGTGCTTTTTTCAGCCTTCGCAATGTTCATATTCTAAAACCCATCATTTTGTGACCCATTTCGATAAAAACAATGAACATCGTTCATAAGAAATGTTGTTTCATAGCGTACTTTATGCGTTTTCGTTGAAACTGCTCAACAACAGTCAACACGCCTTGGAGTTGGAGTTGGAGTTGGAAAGGAAATGTCAAAGTACGAAAAACGAATGCCTATCATATTCGAGAGAATATTTAGGATGTCATTGCTCTCCAGTTAAAATGTATCAGATGAACATAACTGGAAGTAAAACTGGGTTCCATTTTTGTTTTAGCTACAATGATACACAACAATCTTTGGTACTCACGCTTCCGAGGTACGGGAGCCGCGATGATGGCAGCCACCAATCTAGCCTCAAACCGGGATGTTTTACGCTCAATGTAAACAATTGTGTGCGCTTACATTGCAAGCATATAGTTATCGTATATTTCTGGTGATTTTAGTTATTTAAAGTTTATCTGTCATTTCTTATATCATTTTAACAAAAGCAAACAAACTTTTTTTTACGAAGCTAAAGACTGTGGCTTTTGTGGCATCACGGGCAAGACAACTCTTACGGTTGTTTGAACTTCACACGTGTGATTCCTCTAGCCCTCTTTCTTCCCACACTTCAATATTGCTGGCATATTAGTTAAAGCTTTTTTGTGAAACTATTCGGCTCTAAGTTTCTCTGTAGAAGCAAACATGTCTGCAGAGTTGGTTCGCAAAGGGTTCGAGCTTGATGAGACTGAACTAAACGGTGAGATGCTTTAATTTTTGCAAGTCACATCAGTCATACAATGATAATAATGTAAATATGGTGAATTACAGAATTACACGTTTATAATATAATTCGGGCAAAGTGTGCAGATATCAGAAACGTTGTTTTCTATTTTAAACATCCCTATCATAAGTGTAACTCCATTGCAGGGTTCAAGTTGCAGAAGTAGGACAACGTCGTACGGACACACGCCGACTCGGTCTGCGCTTTTTAGTGGGCAGAGTGAGAGTGGCGCCTGGCTCTTACTAACTCTTACAGTCTTAGTCTTACCCATGTAATAACAACAGAACAAGCAAATATCATAGTGTTAAAAAATGTTGATGATGAATATATACCTTCTTTTTTCAAAGCACATTTCCTGACCTTTCCCCCCTTTCCCCCTTATCACGCACAGCATATGCCACGACTAGCAAGCTGGGCCCAGTCATGACTGCACAGCATATGCCACGACTACAACTACAAGTGTCAAGGTTGTGCTCATGTGTACTTATTCATACGCATGTTACAGAGGGCAGCAGTGGCAAGGGAACGAGGAAAAGGAAGGCCAAGCCAGGTGAAACTACTCAAGATGGCCTTGGCGGTGAAGGATTTCTGCCACAAAAGAAATTGAAAACAACACAGAAAAAGAAGAAAAAATCAGGGCCTCAGAGATCTCTCCTAGGTGAGTGCTTACACAGTGAAATGCAAGTGGTTTTTTTTTTTTTAGCTTCCAATAGCTCGCACCCTGTACTATCCCCTTTTGCCTTCTCCCGTCCCGACGTCCTCTGTGTACTACTCATTTTGTCCCACCAACTCGTCCTACCCTCCGCCCCTACCCTTGCACGATTGTCGGTCTGCTCAGTGAATACGTATGTATGTCGTGTTGTCCTGCAGTGAGAGCAGAGTTTGTATTCATGAAGAAGTCTTCTACCATGTCGTGTGTGCCTGTCGTGTGTGTTCCGTGTGTGCCTATGACGTACTTGGCGCCCCGTCCCAACACCCATCTGCCCCTCCCTACCAGTGTGTTCGTGTTTTCGGTGTCCCTCTTTTTCTCCCCCACCTCCCACCCGTCGCGTTCCTTATGCGTTGGTGCGTCCCTTGTGCACAGAAATTTCAAACACAACATGAACTACGTCAATTTATAGAAATCAGCCCTATAAATAGATTATAGAATACACCTGACCTAGTATATATTGCTTTACGCAACTATTTGTCTTGCTCCACCCATGCGCGGCAACCTCAGAAGAACAGTTTGACCACCCACCCCCCCCCCACACCCGCACCCCCCACAGACTGATTCATCGACGCGGATTCTGACTCCCAGACAGCCTGACAAAACCCCCCCCCTCATGCCCACCACAAACGGCCACAGATACTTTGTTTCTCATGACTATTTGTTAACCCCAAATGTGTTCCGCTCTCTTGTACCTGTCCTCTGTCCATGCATCATGTTAGTCTCATTACCCGATTCTCAGAGCAACTACATTTGGCAGCAGCCAGCCAGCACCCTCCACGACCCCACACAGCACCATGTCAACAGCCCTGCAGAAGCCTGTCCAGAACTTCGGACCAAGCGCCCCCGCGGCCCCCGACCGGCAATGTGCTTGCGCGCCGCCCGAGCACCACCCCCTCCCCCCCGACCGAGCAGGGTCCTCAAAACCCTCTTTCTACCTCTGACACCCAGCCCGATGTGCCACCGCCGACCCCCCCCCCCCCCCCCCCCTGAAGGAGGATGGCCTCTCCCTTGACCCCGCAGTGGCAGATTTTGCCCAGTCCCATCCTTGAACCTGACCGCGCCACAACCCCTACACACTTCACCCTTCCCCCAGCTTCGGGGAGTGCCAGCCCTCCGTCACTGTATCATCACCGTTACACGATACTCCCTGCATACTGACATCTCGCCGACATTCCACCCCACCTTTCCCCCTTCCCCCACTACCTTATAAAAACCCACCTCACCCCCCGACCGATTATCGGAACAATCTCGACATATAAAAATCCCAGACTTGGCACACCTTACAAAATTACCACCAGCCTCGTCGTAGCCCTCTCGTCCTCCCCTGCGACCCCCCCCCTCCCCCCACCGGGCCCCTACTCTGCCACCCCCCCGTCCCCCCCACCCCCCCCCATACCCGTCCACCCCGTCCCCCCCCCCCTCCCAACCCCCTGAAACATGGCAAGCCCCACCCTGACCACGTACGCGACACAATTCGCAACACCCCAAGACCGCTGAACAAGCGTTAACTACCTACACGTGCACAGTTATTTGCCATCAGGCGAGCCCTGACCACGTGCGCCTTCCACAACAGCGCACCGTCGCCTGAATGCTGCCATCGTGCCCCCTAGTCTTTTCCACCCCAAACCACAACCAAATGCCCACCAGGACGGTGCCTCAACTTCCGCCTGCAGACACAACATTCTCTCCTCTGTGTGCCTGTTTCACTGCCCCACCCCTCCCCCAGCCCCCAGCCAACCCTCTTCTCTCCCTCTTACCGCCACGCCACCACCCCTCCCATCCAGGACCTCTACTTCTCCTCCCCACCACCTCAATCCCGCTCCCCCCAGATCAGCCGCCCCCCACACCATTCTCCCTCTCCCCCAGCTCACCCTACTCCCCCCATCCCCACTCTTCCACCTCCCACAGCCATCTCCCCTCTCTTCCCAACGCCCACCCCCCACCCCACCTTTTATGCCTCTCCCCCATCTCCACTCCATCCCTCCCCCCCCCCCCTTCGCTCCAGCCCAGCCACCCCCTCCCAGCCCCAGCCACCCTTTCATCCCACGCCAGCCCACCCCCCCTCCCCAGCCAGCCACCTTCGCCCAGCCCTAAACCCACCCCCCTCCCAGCCAGCCCACCCCCCTTTCTTCACCCCCCCCCCTGCCCCCAGCCAGCCCCAACCCCCCCCACTTCCCCCCTAGCCACCGACCCCACATACCTCGCCCTTCTCCCCCCCCTCCCAAGCCAGCCACCCTTCTCCAGCCAGCCACCCCTCCCTCCCAGCCAG
>JAWQFJ010031734.1:25000-34126 GCA_034096865.1 Theodoxus fluviatilis | reverse complement strand
AGAGGGAAAGAGAAAAGGAGAGTGGTCCGCGAGTAGTTGACTTCGATGAGATCGAAGAGGGGGGTGAGAGGAAGAAAGAATGATGATGGAGGAGAGACGGAAAAAAGAATCAGGTATTCAAAAAGCAAAATCTGCCCCATTTTGGCCATGCCCGAAAACATTTTTGTACCTCCGCGCGAGGACGTACACGCTCACTCGACGCGTTCAGGCTTTAGTAATGTATTCATCCTCGTTTCGAGAGGCGACGCTGAAGTAACAGGGGAAGCAACCGCAGCTAACCGTGCACGCTTTGGAGGGCGAGTGCACTACAGCAAGGAGAGTTCGAGCTCTCCAGCGACAAAGTTCTGCAAAAGTCATCCCACTGTTCTTGCGTTCGGTTTCGACGTCTTGCAAAGAGCTTCCGTGTTCTACTGCGGCGAAGAAAAAGACAATCACCGTGATCTGGTCGAGTTCCAGTGAGTCACTTCCCTGTAGGTTGGAGAAAAGAATAGATTCATCGCGTTTCCCTTTACGGGATTCGCAAAAGGGCCAGTCAGTACCTAGGGATACGGGCCTTGCTGGTGATGAGTTGTCGTCATGAGCCCAAAGCCTAGAAGGACTGGTAGACCGTGAAATGCCATTCAATTATTCCTTAAAGTCCCAGTGAAGTAAGTTTATTTTCTTCTGCATGTCAATGTTGGGAAAAATTCATTACGGAGTGTGCGTGCGAGGATAATTATGCAGGCTGGAGATAATCATGTATGCACCACCTGAATGAAAGATGCAATTTTGATGTCAGTCTTAGTTGTAGGTAATGCAAAAAAAATTTGGGGGTTGGGGGTGGGGGTACATGTGAAGCGCTATGTTGTAAAGTCAATTGTATTCCGTGCATTAATTTAGGAAAACAAGCAAGCATGCACCGTGTGTTAGTGCACTCCCATGGGCATTGGGGAGGACATGCATGCGTCTGCACACAGACACAAAAAAGAGATTCAGGAAAGTCGCAGACGGACACACATAGGCCTACGCACAAACACACACGCACATACAAATACGCGCGCGCGCGCGCACACACACATACTCATACATACTGCAGGTACACACACACGCACACACACACACATACACTAACGCATACATAAACGTACCCGAGCGCGCGCTCACTTACACACACACACACACACACACACACACATACACACATACACACACGCGCGCGCGCGCACACACACAGTCGAAGAATTCGGTAATTAACGCTACCACGTGCCTCTGCATGGGCAGGCACGTGCACAGCGTGCAACGTGATGTTGCACGCAACAGGCGTGCTGATTGTTGTCCCAGTCAGCGAGCAGCAACACAACTTGCGCCATCAATACATTTGATTGACAGTCAATGACACTGTTGTTGTAATTACAGCGCACCCAATTAGCACAGCGGAACAGGACAAAAGCACACTTCTCGAGTCCGTTGTAATCACACAGCACTAGTGCACAACCTTTCCCCTTCCCCCCTTCCCCCCTTTCCCCCCTCCCGCCCTTCCCCAACCTGTGTTTGTCCGCGTCTGTGTCTCCATCTGTTCCCGTCTGTTTCAGTCTGTTTCCGTCGGCTCGCAAGCGTGCGTGATTGTTACTCTCTCTCTCTCTCTCTCTCTCTCTCTCTCTCTCTCTCTCTCTCTCTCTCTCTCTCTCTCTCTCTCTCTCTCTCTTTCTCTTTCTTCTCTCCTCTTTCTTTCTTCTCCTCTCTTTTTTTCTCTGTGTCTGTCTGTCTGTCTGTCTGTCTGTCTGTCTGTCTGTCTGTCTGTCAGTCAATCTCTGTCTCTCTCTCTCTCTCTCTCTCTCTCTCTCTCTCTCTCTCTCTCTCTCTCTCTCTCTCTCTCTCTCTCTCTCTCATTCCCCACAATGAAAGGGCTCCCGCTACCAGCACACCTCTGCCAGACTTCGTCCCGCTACCTGCAGACGCCCAGTTCAGACGACTCCGACGCCGACACAGGCACGAGCCGACCACGTAGGCACGCGCGAGAGCGTGATTGACGTGCGAGGGCGTGGCCCTGCAGGCGTGGCCAACGACCACCGCTCTGGCGGGAGGCGTGGCTAAAAATTCTGACGCCCAATCAGCTTATGGCAGACGTTGTGACGCGCGCTGCGGCACGAGCCGGGCGGGTCCACTGTCAGCGCGCTGCACGAGACAGCCACGAGCGACGAGTCGCCCCGTACGGAACGCGAGCGCGCACACACATCCCAGGCCTTGACACTGGACGAGAGAACGAGCTGGCTTGCGGGCGAGTGCGCGGGCGGAGGGGAGACCCACAGGAAAGGAGACGTGGTGACAGTTAAAGCGCCACAGAGAAGAGAGACTGGGTGCTCCTATATGAAGAGTGGACTCTTTTCTAAGAAAGGCAGCCACACCGTGGACTGTGGCCGAACCCAAGGGTCAATTTTGACAGTTTGCTGGCCATCGCCGCGTGGGGCAGTGGAGGCGAGACGGTTCAAAGAGAGTACAGGAACTGCGCTTTGCGGTAGGGATCGCAAATACAGGGAAGGAGTACAGAAGCGGAGAAAGAGGGAGCCCTGTCAACTGTCAAGACCGACTCACAACCCCAGCCAGTGGCTCTCTGCTGCCTTTTCTGACACAAAGCGGACCACGGCATACCCGGCAGATTCAGCTCTGGAGCGCTTAGAGCAGTACGGCTAGTAGCTAGCCGGCGCTCTGGAGGGAGGGTGTGACAGATCGCCAGGGAGCGAGAGAAAGACAAGATGCACGGAGGGGGTGCTGGCAGTGGGGGTGGCAGCACTGGAACAGTCAGGGTGGGCGCGGTTCCTCTGCAGGCACTGTCCACATCGGGTGCAAACCGCCTCATCATTGTCACCAAGCCGTGCATCCTCTTCAAATCTGCTACTGTGGCCCAGCAAATGCAGGCGCTGCAGCCGAAACTTCCTAATAACAACAACAACAACTGCAACATCGCCAACAACAACAAGCTTGCGACGGACTCCAAACCCGAACTGTTGCGATGCAAGAGGAGAACAGAGCTGTCGACCAAGCTCGGACTTCCCAAAGCCCAGCCAGCGTCTGTAGCCAGAAGGAACGCCCGAGAGCGAAACAGGGTCAAGCAGGTCAACTTGGGTTTCGACACGCTGCGAGACCATGTCCCCAACGGCCGCAAGAACAAGAAGCTGAGCAAGGTGGACACACTGCGGTCCGCAGTGGAATACATCAAGTACCTGACGGATATCCTGCACCCCGATGGCCAGCCCATGCCGCCCTTGTCCTCGCATAGCGTCACCTTCGCTCCTGAGGAGTTTGCGGACTCGTGTTCGCCCAATGAAGAAGATCACGGACTCAGTGACAGCGAGAGCGCAATGTTGACGGATTCTGACACTCCAGGCGCAGATGAAAACCGCTGCTTCCCATCGCCGTCTCTCGGGGACGCCACGAGCCCCTTCGCGGCGGACGTCAGTGAAGACGTCAAACCTCTGTCCCAGGACGTAGAGAACAGAGACCCCATCCCAGAGTCCCGCGTTCCCTCCCTGGACCATGAGCAGCTGAAGCAGTTCGGCACCGCTGAGCAGCTCCGCCATTTTGGAGGTGACGAGATGAGCCAGGTCAATGACGTCGCGTTCCAGGAGTTCGACATGATGCCCTCAAAACAGGACCTGACGGATTTGACTCGTCTGGACGCTTCCGATCTTGTGCAGATGGTCAGTGTGGGACACCATCCGTCCATCCCCGCTTTCTCTCTCCCCGAGACCAGTACCGGCAGTCCAGGGTTAAACTCGCCCGTTCTGACACCGCTGCAGAACTCCCCTTTCATCAGCATGTCCTTTCCCCTCCCTCAGAATCCTTCTTCCCACCCCTACATCCTTGCCTCCTACCCCCACCTCCCCTTCACACATCTAGGCAAGATGCCATTGTCTCGTCACAGTCTGTCCGATGCCGAGACCAATTCCAGCCTGATGAGCCCCGCGTCCAGCGTTGAAACCTCGGACCAGTCCAGCGAAGCTCTCGGTTCCCTGACGGGGGACGACATAGACATTACATCCTTGCTCCGCGACTTCTGTGCTGAGTCATCCGCCTTCACAACAGGTTAGTGCCAGCGTCCCTGCAGGCCTCCTTTTGTCTCCTGTATCGATTTTTTTGCCCCGAGCTCTCGCTCTCTTCCGCTAGCAGTCGCGGTGACGCTGACTCGACCCGCCCTCCAGCGATTAGACTGGGGTGTTCATTTCACAGTCTTCCTGGGGCTCGCAGGAGAGAAGGGCAGGTGGTTGTAGAAGTGGTTGCTGTGTAGCCGTTTTGAAGAAAAACTAGTCTTATCATAATGCTGTGTGGAACATAGAGAGTATAAGAGGTTTGCAATGAGTGTTCAACTGTGTGGGTTTGGTTAGCGAAGGGACGAATGCAACAGAAACGAACATGATTTGAAGAGACGACTAATTTGTTTTTGTCAGTGTTGTTCATCAGATAAATTTACGAGTTTGAATACTGACAGTGGAGAGGTGGCTGAGGAAAGGAATGGATTCGGGATCTCTCTCTCTCTCTCTCTCTCTCTCTCTCTCTCTCTCTCTCTCTCTCTCTCTCTCTCTCTCTCTCTCTCTCTCTCTGTCTTTCTGTCTCTTTCTCTTTGTCTGTCTGCCTGCCTGCCTGCCTGCCTGCCAGCCTGTCTGTCTGTCTGTATGTCTGTCTGTCTGTCTGTCTGTCTGTCTGTCTGTCTGTCTGTCTGTCTGTCTGTCTCTCTCTCTCTCTCTCTCTCTCTCTCTCTCTCTCTCTCTCTCTCTCTCTCTCTCTCTCTCACACACACACACACACACACACACACACACACACACACACACACACACACACACACACACACACACAACCAGAGCATGCGTATGAGGATTTAGGCCTGCTTGCAATGCTTCTGTTCATGCGGGTGCGCGCGTGAAAACGTGGGGGAAGCGGGATGTTGACAGGAGACACGGGGACGAAGGGGGTGAAGTTGGTTAAGTGGGGGGTAGATGGAGGGGGTAGGGTGGAAGCAGTTGTTTTGGAGGGGGGTACCTTTGTGCAGGGAGCTGGCACGCTTTAGTGGGAGCAGCCAGTCAGGGAATGCGGGAGAGAGAACAAAGAACCACTGGCGCGAATTTCATCATTTCATTTGGCAGTCTTTGTACCAGTCCCACCGTCGGGCCTACGAGAGAGGAAGAGAGACAGAAATTGTTGTGCCTTGAATGCCGCATAGCCGTAAATGCCCGAACATTACATCTGTTATAACACGGACTGTTCCCCCTCGCTCTCGTTTCCACTTTTCACATCTCTGCTTGCTTTCATCTGCCAGAACTTTCCTCTCCATCCGCAGTCGAGCAGAGCATCGCTCTGATATATTTATTTGTGGCTCTCGAGTGTTGGAACCACCTGTGCCTGGCTTTCTCTATCAGACCGTAATCTGCCTTGAAGAAGTAGTTCTATGTCAGTGCCTGTATGGTCTGTGAGTCAGCACGGTGAGCTAGCTGCAGAGCGAGATGACCGGCTGAGCCAGAACAACGGGACCTCCCCTTTGTCGCATCTGCTCCGTCCGTACCTTAGCTGCAGGCACAGGTGTACAGGTGAAATCTGATTAGCATCGCTGTCGTAGTGAAGTATCACATTCGCGAATCATGGAAAAAACATGTTTTCCTTTGAGAGCATTTTGGCACATTTGGGAAGTTAAAACCACACAAGAAATCAAAGTTTACTTTTGTCAAATAGTGTCGTAAGCGGAGTGTTTGCTTATGATTTTTGGATAGTGATGAGTTGTTTTCGTTGATATTATTGATTTTAGACTTCGGAAATACTTGCCTGTTATTGTTGTTGTTGTTGTTGAAATGTGAGAGCAGCGAATGACTTATTATTGCTATTGAAATGTCTTTGTGAGCGGCCCACCCCAGCACTGGGAGTGACTGATGCCTCAGATTTGAATTGGCTGGATGGCGCGGCTGTCCGCCATCTTCTCCTGCCTTCCAACCGCTCCTGTGTGTGTCCCTGTGTGCCTTGCTATTGTGAGGGGCCTTTGCGTCTCTACTGCTACGGCGTTGCTGCTACTGCTACTGCTGCCACCAGTAACAGTAACAGTATAGTAACAGTAGTAGTAGTGGTAGTGTTCTTCTTCTGCTCAAACCTTTATTTCTACTGTATTCTAGTTATTCAACTGCATCACTAGAAGTAGTGCAAGTATTGCAGCAGCTCTACCTCCAGCACCGAGACTTGTACTACTATTTCAACTAGCACAACTGCTGTTACTACTTCTACTACTCGTGCTGCTGTTGCTACTACTATTATTTCTACTCCTACTCCTGCTGCTACTTCTTGTTCTACTGCTACTGTCATCACCACCGCTACTGTTACTGCTGTTTGTGCAGCTACCGCAACCACATTTGTTACGACTACTACTTCTACCTTCACAACTGCAACGTCTGTCACTACAATACTTTTTGTTGCTACCATAATCCAACACCATCTACCGCTGCTGCTACTTGCTGCTGTCATTATTACTACTACCATTACCATCACTAAAACTACAACTACTGCTGCTGCTGCTGCTACTACTAGTTCTACTACTACTACTACTACTACTACTGCTGCTGATGCCACCACCATCACTACTACTACTACTACTACTACTACAACTACTACTACTACTACTACCACCACCACTACCACCACCACCACCACTACCACCACCACCACCACTACTACTACTACTACTACTACTATAACTACTACTACTACCTCCATCGCCACCACCACTACTACCTCTACTAGTACGCTCACTACTACTCTACTTCTACTACCACCACCAATACCACCACCACTACTTCCACTACTACTATTATTACTATTACTACTACTTCTACTACTACTACTGCCACTACTACTACTGCTACTACTACCACCGCCACCACCACTATTACTTCTAATATCACTACTACTACTACAGCTGACCTCATCACCTTGCTGCTTATGTTAGTGCCATAGATAGGGCAGTAATACACTAATTTTGCTATGCAGTGGCTCCTACCCTTAAAGGCGCTACTGATGCTGGTGTTGCTTCTTCCGCCACTACCGCTACCACTACCACGACGACACATTCGACTCGTTCATGACGGTAGGCACGTTTTTGGTGTTTTAAAGCGTTTGCATGTGTGTACCTCCTCTGTAGTTCCCTAGTTGCTACAGTTTACTTACATCCAGTCTGCCTTGACTGAACCACCTTGAACTACTAGTCACTCTTATGTTTGTTTTTGTTTAGTTTTGTGTTTTGTTTGTGTGTTTTATCACATGTCTGCCTTTTCTGTGACAGTTGATTCTGTTGCATTATATCAGAATCAATGCTGTCTGGATTTTGAGCTCTCTGAACTCATCACCGTTGAAGTTATTCTTGCCGATGACGCCATTGTGGACTGTTTGTTTGAAGAACCGTTCTGAGCCGTGATTGTTGATGGTGCATGACATGTCTGTGCATGACATGTCTGTGCATGACATCTCTGTACAATATGTCTCTGTTTTGCCATCCACGAATCATCATAACGTTTATATACATCGTTTCCCATGTTTTCATTTGCTGCCTTTGCATTCTCTGTCGGCTTGGGGGTTAGACGGACGGACGGATGGGTGTCTCCCGTACCGTTCATCTGCCCGTCCGTCCGTCCGTCCGTCCGTCCGTCCGTCCGTCTGTCCCTCCCTCCCTCTCTCCCTCCCTCCCATGCCCTTCCCTTTCTCCAGCTGTCCCTCCCTTCCCTCCCTCCCTTCTATCTTCCTTCCCTCCCTTCTATCTTCCTTCCCTCCCTTCTATCTTCCTTCCCTCCCTCTCTTCTATCTTCCTTCTCTCCCTCCCTTCTATCTTCCTTTCCTCTCTCCCTTCTATCTTCCTTCCCTCCCTCCCTTCTATCTTCCTTTCCTCCCTTCTATCTTCCTTCCTTTCCTCCCTCCCTTCTATCTTCCTTCCCTTCCTCTCTTCTATCTTCCTTCCCTCTCTCCCTTCTATCTTCCTTCCTTCCCTCCCTTCTATCTTCCTTCCCTCTCTCCCTTCTATCTTCCTTCCCTCCCTCCCTTCTATCTTCCTTTCCTCCCTCCCTCCCTTCAATCTTCCTTCTTTCCTCCCTCCCTTCTATCTTCCTTCCCTCCCTCCCTTCTATCTTCCTTCCCTCTCTCCCTTCTATCTTCCTTCCTTCCCTCCCTTCCGTCTATCTTTCTTCCCTCCTACCCTTCCTCCCTTCTATCTTCCTTCCTTCCTTCCCTTCTATCTTCCTTCCCTCCTTCCCTTCTATCTTCCTTCCCTCTCTTCCTTCTATCTTCCTTCCCTCCCTCCCTTCTATCTTCCTTCCCTCCCTTCCTTTTATCTTCCTTCCTTCTCTCTCTCCCTCCCTTCTATCTTCTTTCCCTCCCTCCCTCCCTTCTATCTTCTTTCCCTCCCTCATTTCTATCTTCCTTCCCTTCCTCATTTCTATCTTCCTTCCCTCTCACCCTTCTATCTTCCTTCCCTCCCTTCCTTCTATCTTCCTTTCCTCCCTAATTTCTATCTTCCTTCCCTCCCTCATTTTTATCTTCCGTCACTCCCTCCCTTCGTCCCCCTGTGGGTTGGGGGTTACAAAAATTAACCCACCGCGTCTCCCTACGCGATTCGTAAGAGGCGAATACATAGGGACATCGTGACTTGATTTGCGTTTATTCTATTCTAGTGATTTTCGTGCTTAATGGCCTTACATAGCCTACAGAGGCTGATAGGCCATAAAACACCACCCACCCATCCATCCATTTCTCCGTTCTATCTTCCTTCCTTTCCTCCCTTCTATCTTCCCTCCCTCCCTCCCTGCCTCCCTGCCTCCCTTCCTCCCCCCCCCCTCCCTGCCTCCCTCCCTCCCTCCCTTCTATCTTCCTTCCCTCCCTCCCTTCTATCTTCCTTCCCTCCCTCCCTTTCTTCTATCTTCCTTCCTTCCCTCCCTGCCTCCCTGCCTCCCTGCCTCCCTCCCTGCCTCCCTGCCTCCCTGCCTCCCTCCCTCCCTTCCTTCTATCTTCCTTCCTTCCCTCTCTGCCTCCCTGCCTCCCTGCCTGCCTCCCTCCCTCCCTTCTATCTTCCTTCCTTCCCTCCCTGCCTCCCTCCCTCCCTCCCTCCCTCCCTCCCTCCCTGTCGCT
>JAWQFJ010031734.1:15000-20000 GCA_034096865.1 Theodoxus fluviatilis | reverse complement strand
AACAAGTGGGGCACTCCTTTCGTAACGGGACTACTTCGATGGAATCTTGATTGTGTAGGCGGGAATTCGTTTTACTCCTCGGGGTGTAAGTTTACAAGTCCCGTTACTGCTGAAGGCCCTGCTAGTTTTGCTTGTCCTGGTATCGTGAGATGGGTGCGATCTGGAGCGTGACAAAGGAACGGCGTAGAAGATGTTTAGATATCCAAGGAGATAGAACAGGTGTGATAGAATAGAGAGGGGGAGGACAACATCCTAAATGGTCACTGAACCAGTGCTTAGACGGTCTCTTGTCTCGGCACGTCCACCCGTACCACCTGTAGTGTACTGCTTGTAAATCTATCTTGTCACTCCGATGCGCCCTCCTCCTGGAGACTCTCAATGCCATTTTTGTTTGCTGCATCAGGTTCCTGAATGGGATGTCATGTTGCATGGTAAGAGGTGTGAATGATCTCGGTAACATGTGCATTGAAAGCCAATGCTGAAATGTTTGCTTTACCTTGTTGTTCTCCTCTTTTCAGGGGAAGACATGTTCCAGAGCATCCCTGCTGATTGCCGGTAGTGACAGGGAATCTTTGTGGTGACATCATGCCAGGCCCAACACTTCGCCCCGAGGACAAAAGGAAGCAGTACTACTAACCAGTCTACACGAGAGAGAGAGAGAGAGAGAGAGAGAGAGAGAGAGAGAGAGAGAGAGAGAGAAAAAGAAAAGAAAAACAGAAAAAACGTACAAGATAAGATGGCGTCTGCCAGAGAAAAGACTCCGTGCTTGCACATGAGGCTGTGGATGTGCAGCTTCTGGAGATCCTCTACAAACGTGCCTTGAAGAAAAGCGTAACAAGCTGGTGCGGTGCAGTTTTTGTCTGAGTCCTGACGTGCAAGATGGACGACAGACTTTGCGCGGGAAGCCCCTTACTTACTTACAAGAACAACACGAGTCTGAAGAGGACACAAAAACTTTATCAATCCACTGAACTGCCGAAGATGCTCGCTGTTCTCTACAAAGGTGCTGACTTTGTAAGATGTTGCACTGCATGAAGATAAACAGTTGTGGCCGTGTTCCCTAGTCCAAGGTTGTTTTCAGGCTTTATGTACAATGCTCTCTTTGAAATTCCTCTGCTTGCAAGCCTTTTGAAGCCTTGCTATCTGGGATTTTACTTGCCAAAATTTGATACAACAGACCCACGTACTGGAACGAAAGCGCAACGCATGCCTTCGCCACTTATTCACACTGGACAGACCTACGAGAGCTGATCAGTATGTGTTCAATACAATTCAGTAATACTTTGTTCATCCTATAATGACATTCAGATGATGATCGTCACACAGTCCATATTTGGACGGAACACAAAATCAATACACTATACAGAAAATAAATAGAACATACGTACTATCACAATGATAAAATCGTTTTGTTCATGGAAGATTAATGCTAAAGAATTGTTTAATGGCACAGCACTCATCTTTTCCAATAGACATGTGCTTATTCTGCTCAACCTAGTGTAGTTGGTGTAAGGAATACTGCAAATTTTTGCAGGTGCAGCTCAGTACTATATCTCTGTACATCGACTGAAAGTGACTTGAATCAAAGAAACTTGTGGCCTAAAAAAACTCAAGTGTGTTATCACAATACCAGTTGTGTTCAGAGTCAAAGCAATGGTGCAAAACGTGTTATATTGTGGTAGACACCAGAATTGTATCATGATTTTTATTTTTTTAAGCCGAGAACATTGCAGCAGAGTCTCCGACGGATGACATTTTGAGTCGTAATGAATGCCATATTATTTGATATCTCTTGCTATTGTGCACTTGATGAAAAGACTCATTACACATTATTCACTCACACTATTCAAAATTTCCATTCCCTACATAATCTATCATTAATACTTGAGGATGTCTCTTGTGATTGTAAGCCAGGTTCAGTTGAATACAGCACTGGTGTGACAACTTACACCCCTAAAATTCATATATTGGCATTCCTCTATTTGATGAATTCTAAGATCTCAGACGTTTCTTCCAGTGTTCACTGCCTGTTCAATATGATTTTACATGATTGATGTTTTTATTAGAATTTAGCTGTGTCAAAACTACCATTTTATATGTGCGTTGTATTTAAATGTTTATTTACACCACAAATAATGCATTTATTTCTCCAAAGCTGTGCATTGGTAACATTAAGTTATGTTTGTGTTTGTATTTATTTGGTTTGCTTCAATGTGTTGGAACATATACTTGCATTTGCATCATACCGTATGATCGTGAAAAGCTGTTGTGTTTGTGTGCATATCTTTCATTCATAATCTTAGAAATGCTTGCTAGATTTGTCTTCTATTTAGAGTTGGCAGCTCCACGTCCATGTGTCTTTGTTTAACCCTCCTCGTGTTCTCCCGGCAGGTGAATGGACATTTTGTTCCCATCATAAATAAGTGATTTAATTAAATCAAGCAAAGTTCTTGGTTGGAGAATTTCCTAAATAACGGGTGTGCTGTACAACCAACTGTGTTATGTTGGTTTGAAATATCAAAGCCTATCACGTCATACAATGAACGCGTCATAGTACCTCCTTCCAAGTTAGCCCATGGTTTGATTCCCTTTGAAATTGGTATGCTAGAGTTTGATAAGGTCTGCATCTTTTCATGTTAACACTACCTTCCAGCTATCGCCTCATCCTACTGTTCTTATTATATGTCCGTACTGAGAACATTGTCTCGATAAAAGCATCTGTCTTGTTTCCTAAACCCTGTGTTGGAAGACTATACAGATCTGACGACATACACATCAGACGTAGCATCCAACTGATCTTGCTGGAGCAGGGACGCTGGAAAAATAGGCTTGAAGGACCGCCATCGCAGGCCTCTTTAGTATGCGGGTCGCCCCTTTAACAACCCGGGGTGCGATACCCGCTTCTGGCGCCCTATTCACTGCCTATCACTAGACCTTGTTTGGCTGCATTGCGGCCCCCTGCCAGATATGTGATATGTCTGCCTTTGGCCTTCATCTTCTGGAAACAAAGCAGCCTCACTACGACTGATTTCTCCTTGAACAACCGTCTCTCTTCTTCCCCATCTTCAGTTGAAAGTTTTTCATCCAAATTGTTGCGTGGAGGTAGTTAGCAGTTGACGGAGCTTTCTCTCGTTAGCGGTAGAGTGCTTTGGGTGAGAGGCGGCCATTTTGAACAGGGGAGCAGGCTTAGCGCCTCCCATCTATCTCTGCAACATCCCGCCGCCTCGGCGCATGTCTGTCGCGTGCGCTTTGAGGTCACACCCTGTCGCCCTCACAGCAGGCGGGGAGAAGGGGGTAAGGAGGTTAGACTGGGTGTCGGGGGGTCTTGAGGGGTTTAAGACGTGACGAGGCATTCAGGAGTTGGAAGGGGTATCCAGCAGTGGCTGAGGGGTGAAGGCCCGGGATGGGAGAGGAGGCAGGTAGGGGGTGGGGGAGTGGGAAACTGCCAGCGCTGTTTTGGCAGTTCCGGCCAGATGGTCTCTTCCACCCGAGTTCCCAGGTCCCCACCCCGAAGAGACACGAGAGAGGGACTTGAATGGGGTAGGGTTGGCAAAGGACGCTATTCCTAGCCTTGATCGGGTGGAACGTGTGATTTAAGTGCCGCTAGCCAGGTTTCTCAAGCTGAAGACTGTGGGAGAGACCGGGTGGTGTCTTGGGAGCTGAGGGTCATTGAATTTGGGGTGGGGTGGGGGGAAATCTGGACAGTTCATGCCCACTTCTGCTAGCCTGAACCACCTTTCTTTCCCCACTCCCACCCCACTACTTCCAGTTGTTCAGCAAGTTCTCTACTATGTATATTACTGTTTGCAAAAGTGTGATGAAGGTTCGATGGCTTTAGTCTGTCGTAGTGATTCTGCTAAACCTCTTGACTATTGCTTCGCTCTCTTCCAGCAAGGCAGCAAATGTGAATTTGTCAGCTGTTGAGCTGCTTAGACCATTTTGTACCTGTTCTTATGTAAGTGATGAAAGTGTTCAGTGCTGTCTGTGTTACTTCGTCTGTGGTATTGTTTAAGAGATTGCCCGATATGTCAGACTCCCGATTTCTGTCACTCGTGAATCTCTCTCTCTCTCTCTCTGTCTCTCTGTCTCTGTCTCTGTCTCTGTCTCTCTTTCTCTCTGTCTCTGTCTCTGTCTCTCTCTGTCTCTGTATCTCTGTCTCTCTCTCTCTGTCTCTCTGTCTCTGTCTCTCTGTCTCTCTGTCTCTCTGCCTCTGTCTCTCTGTCTCTCTGTCTCTCTGTCTCTGTCTCTGTCTGTCTCTCTCTCTGTCTCTCTCTCTCTGTCTCTCTCTCTGTCTCTCTCTCTCTGTCTCTGTATGTCTCTGTCTCTCTCTCTCTCTGTTTCTCTCTCTCTCTGTCTCTCTCTCTCTCTCTCTCTCACTCTCTGTCTCTTGTTCACGGTGCATTTTTTCATGGCGAGACATGAACATAGTTCGAATCTGTAGGATTTGAAATACTGGGGCTCCGTGGCCGAGTGGTTAGCACGCTGGACCTGCAGTCGCTTGCGGCTGGTGGGTGCAGTGTTCGAAGCTGCCCGGATTCTGCAGTTGCATTCTTGAGTAAGGTGCTTTACTCACATTGCTTCTCCCCACCCAGGAGTAAAACGGGTACCTGTGAGGGCTGAGTTGGAAAATTTTGAAAGCTAACTTTGGCGCGTTCATCCGCAGCCTGGTTGCATGCCCCCCAGAGAGTTGAGATGGTGTTGGAGTGATAGAAAGAGGTAGCCCGATGACCAGGGGGTAATTGTGTGCGATTTGAGCATCCAGCAATGGGTGGAAAGTCGCAATATAAAAATGTACCTTTGCCTTTACTGTTGGTTGATGAGGCATTTTATGGCTACTTAAACTTTATCATCGAATAAGCAAGACTGACCTGTGGTTTTGAAATCGCCTTTATCGATTTTTAATACCTTTTTAAATTGTGCCTGATGTAAACAAGGTTGAATTGTTTTGCTGCTGTCGCTTTTGAATGACAGGAGATGTACATATCACGTCTTCCCATGCT